>CAJNJA010028276.1:0-31492 GCA_905231915.1 Symbiodinium necroappetens | reverse complement strand
GCTTTCAAGGTAAAACTGAACCTCAGCAGTAAGGCACGGCGCAATAGGATTTATCCCGAGGTTGATAAAGGAGATGAGGTTAAGATATTCAAGAAACGAAAACCCAATGAAAAAGAGCGTGTGGGCAACTGGTCGCAAAATGTTTACACTGTTGAAAAAATTGACAAAAAGATGGGACAAAACTATTATTATGTGGAGGGACAAACGAGACCGTATTTAAGATTTGAACTGTTAAAGGTTTAGGACCGTTTTCCAGGAAAAAGGCTTTAAAGAAATAGCGCCTTAGTATATTAGCAGGTAAAATGTCAACTAAGAAAGAACAGGAAGAAATCATAAATGATTTTTTGGATGTTATCAAGGTTAGAGATTACATCAGAAAATGTAGGGAAAAGAGGGATACATGTAAATGCAAGGACGGTAAAAAACACAAGCGTTATTGCACCATATACGAATTACCACTACCAGAAAGTATTATTAATAATATCTATGGCTTTACTTATCGGTGTTGGACATGCGACAAGACTGAAGACAAAGAGAAAGAATTAAAAGAAAGACTTGAAACCAATGATTTATGCTTATATAATGTTGACAAACTTATTTTGAAATTGGATCGTTTGTTTCCGATGTATGATTCAGTCAAACACGTTATTACAAACATAACTATGAAGAGATACCGAATGTTTAAGACGTTATTTGATGAAATGATGTGTTGTAGAGACAAAGAAGAAATACAAACGTGGATACAATATAGAATGAAATATAATGTTAATGCTACAACATATGATTTCAACAAAATCGTTAGAACACTATTGAATAAACCTGAGTTTGACTTAATGGATTAAACAAGTATAACATTATTAATAATATAATGTTATGGTTGATGCCGTCGCGAATGCTCGCGAGGCTCTGACGAGTGTCCTAAACCGCTAAAGTTTACTACACCTGAGTTGTCAAAATTGATTTTTGCGTTTTTTTGTTTTCTGCTTGTTCGTGTATAGGTTTTCCCAATGTTTTTGTTGCTATTTTTGTGTTTTTATCGTTTTATAACCGTTATGTTTCAAAATTTTGGGTTTATTTTTTGTTGGATTTTTTGTTTTACGTGTTTTTAAAAATACTCCTAATAAACCCGAACCACCTAAGGCGCTTGTAGTGGTAGTTCTGGATCTGCTTGTCGGGCTCGGCGTTGTAGACGGAGAAGACAATCCTCCTGAGACAGGGCGGGTTGCCAAGGGCAGGAGATGAGGGGTTAGGGCAGGGGCTTTGCGCCACTCTCGGCACTGTTTTTCAGCGACTGGGTTCAGCCACTCTCGGTCTGCGCTTTCTGCGACTCCCGCCGATTGGCGCATGACAGCAGAAATGGGGACAGGCATCCTTATTGTGGCACAAATCTGCACGGGGGAAGCCAACATCACACCGGTGTGGTGTTGAGTTCGCTCTGTTGTGGTCTTAATCTCTGCTGGTCACGATCTTCACCGCATGCCGTCTGTATGGATTTACTTGTAGCGCCTTGGTCCAAAATGAGCAATTACTGTCCAGCTCAACATCAAGGTGGCAACAGCCTGCATGACCAGTCTGACGCGGACCACATGCCTGCGGTGGCGTTGATGCCAATTCTGCGTCATGAGGACAAAGTGCGATGTGGAGACACCAAGAGCCAACCAGGCCACCGTGAGTCTGAGATCCATTTTCCAATCGTACCCCCAAGACCACCCACACAGAAACAGACAAGACAGGCCCATGGAATAGATATCACGCAGATGAGACATGATCTGGTACGTAGGCAAATGCCGCTCGTAGTGGTGCTCCGAGAGCGCCAAGAACCATGCCAAAGGCAGGATGTAGAGCAGCAGCGGCCAATTCAAGAACTTCAAATCAACCGGTCGATTGGTTCTTTGCGCGAGGATGTGGACGTCCAAAAAGAACAGAACGAAGCCAGCAAATTGACCCACATTGCAGAACAATATCAGGCAGCCATTGCAACCACAGCGCATTTTCAGCGTGGAGCGACAGGGACGGCCGACATTTCTAAGCTTTGTGAGCATTGGACTCACGCGGCACTACATATTTGGTGAGTATATATATATACACACATACATAACGCAAACATACCCTCTTCAAAGATCCTGAGATCTTTGCTGCTGCGTCGGCGAGCTTGTCCAAGATAGCAGCCTCGACTCAATCAGCCAAGCCGGGATGTTCCTTCGATGCCTTTGGTAGCTCCAGCGATTATAACAATAATCATGAGCTTACCTACAATCACAGCATAATTCAGCATAAAAGAGTAACAGTATGAAATAAACGGTAGTATAATCGTAATCATCATGATGATACTCGCGATGATAATAGCCTGATAATAGCTTAAGCGTATATACACATGTTATATATGTATATGTAAATTCAGGTCCGGGCTAATTTCTGCCTGGCAAAGCCTCAGTCCACATCACAAATTAATGCATTCTTGCCACCTCAGGAGCGCACTTGCCCCAATGAATGCTGATTCGAACTGGGGACGTCGCCATCCTGTTGCAAGTAGCAAGTGCGCCACCTTCGTGCGTGGGCTCTTCGGGGCTTCAGCAATTGCTATTAATTGCATCCATAAACTCCTATATACATCTTGCAACACAGTAATTATACCGTGGGTCCTGAGATGTCCTAGGCATGAGCACGAATCAAACGAAACCACAGAGTCATAGGCCCCAAAGCACGGCCGACTCTCAACCCACCCCGACACGTTGAGACTACATGTCAGAAGCTGAACACATCGATGCGCTTTGGGGCATGGGCTGGCCCGACGTCGCCGCTTTGGGCTCCAGCGTTGACCGAAGTTGGCCGCTCAACAGCTTCACAAGATCCTCGGGCTTATCGAAGCTTCCCGGCGATCAACAGTGCCATGGAGGCACTGACAGAAGGATGTGAGGCCATGCTGTCCGAGGCCACGGCCAGCTCTTCCGCTCCAAGGAGTTTGGGCAACTTAACCTTGGTCCCGGATTCAGTCAAGAAAATACACTCGCGAGCCTGGACACCTATGGCCCATGGCAGCGTTCGCGCGAGATTGGCTTCACAGCAGCTGTCACACTCACCAGGTTCAAAAGTTCCTGACCGAACCAAGGTTGCCCAAAAAGACCTTCACTGCTCTGAGGAACGTGCCACGGAACTTTGCCTCAGCAATAAGTATCGGAGCTCTTGAGAAATCACGTACAGGCAACGGAGCTGCCAAGCCGCCGCGCGGTCTCTGGATCAGGCAAGCTCACGGCTAAACGGGGCCTTTGCCAAAAGTCCCACAAGTGGAGGAAAGTGTAGAACCAGCGGTAGCCCGAGGACTGCGCAATGTCTGGGACTCGGCCTCCGCGCCTTCGTCCTAGGCCCGGACATTGGGGGCTGGTTGGGCTCTGCTGCGATTGCCAAGGACGCAAATTCATCGAACCAACTCAACAGAGTGACTCAACCGTGCTACAGCAGCATGTGCTAGCTTCATCCTTCCTGAGAAGGTGTGTGAAAATGCTACCGTATGCAATTCTCAAGTGTTCATGTGCGCTGCACAGAGTTCCGGGCCAGTTCAAAACAACTTCGTTTCGCAACAGGTATCGGTAGAGTGTTACAGAATTCACAAACAGCACGAATGCACGGCATCAATTCACACAGTATTCCAACAACTGGGTCATCTAGGACATGCGAGCATTTGGGCAGTCGCTTTTCATTGGGGTCCAGCTCTCACTTTTCCGAGTGAAACGCTTCAGCAGCGTGCAAGTCCTTCACTTGGAAAACAAGCGGCTGGAAAGGACAAGCACTTGCCTTGATGCTCAGCCACGAGCAAACCACTTTCACAGCAGAATGCATTGGCAATCTTTTCGGAACGTCTTTTTGGGTGGACCTGAAAGAAGCAAAAAACCATGCTGTGCACTCAAACTCAAACTACTGAAGCCACATCCTTCTCAGTGGTATAGAGTGTAGACATCGGCTGACCCCAAACTTGCCTCCTGCTTGGCCAGAACGACCTTGGCATCCCAGCGAAACCCAGTTTTCGAGTCTTCGGCCTCTTTCATCTTCGAATCATTGGACTCTGCGAGAAGTGAATGGTCGTGTGTGTGGGGACATGCATGATGCGTCTTGACAACATCGCTTACACCTTTTAAATCAACAGGGTAGCTTGAGCCTCTGACCAGCTTCTCCGGGATAGCCCAAGCTTCCCAGTGGCGATCCTCCACCAGAGACAGATCCTCCTGTCCGCAAGGTCCGGCGCAGTGCCTACAGAGTTGCCCCATGCGTGATACTGTCATGCTCATCGGCCTTTTCTTCCAGCCAGTTGATGGTGACAAGCCTTCCACGCAGACTCACTAAACAGCACATGGCTCTTGCCAAACCCAACCCAACCTGTGGACATAGGGCCGCAACTCCTCCTGAGCCAATGCCCGGAGCAGGCACACAACTCTCTCTCAACCAATCCATCATGCGCGAGGTTGCAATCAAGAGACGTCCGATTGGTTCAGCGTCTTGCCAAACCTGCTTAAATTGTGTATACGGCTTTCCAAAATGAGAAGAAAAACCAAAGGCGATTGATTTTCTTGCAGCAAAGCAGCTCACTGAAAAGCTCGGAAACTTCGCATTTCCGTGGATTTGCAGCCTTCTCATCATGACAAAAACTGGTTCGATGGTTTGCGTGGATGCCAAGGCTGTGGCGGCTCGCTGCGCGAGGAAAGCTGGAATGGTGTTGGGGCCTGAAGTTAATGACAATTTCTTGGCCGCCCTGCCCCCCCCCCCGGCATTACACCACAATTCGACCCAATAGTAGAGTCAGTGAAAATCACCCCTACCCATCCCGAAACTCGCTTGGTCAATGCATCTTTTCGGCTGCTGGCAGCAAAATTGTTGGTGCACGATTCTTTGCACATCCGTAGGTGCCACACTCGTTGCAGCGATCTTGGCCAAGAATGGGTCGGCAGGAGCTGGACGAGTTTGAGGACCTTGCCATGCGAGCCCATCGAGTGCTACCAAGCATGTGCATGAGCCCTCAACCCTTTTCCACAGGCTTGAACTGAGCTCGCCCGGCCAGATCCCTCAACCCTAAACCCCGAAACCCTGAACCCTAAACCCTTATAAACCCTAAACAACAATCGTGGGCTGTCTTCTTGCTGGCCTCGAACTCCCTGAGCCTTCTCACGAGCCTTGCGCTCCCGCCACCTCTTTCGCTGCAGCGACGCTTGCCAAGGCCCAACACTCGACGCCCCGCCTGGCGACACCTTTCTTGAGTGATTCTTTGGCTCTTTTCTCACGCAACTCCTGCGTGCACAACGCCAATGCACGACCACACAACATGGTCAACGACGTGAGCATCCTTCGACTTGCCGGAGTCCGGCTTGAAGAAATCGCCGTCCTGCAGCACTTGAACGCTGCCGATCCGGCTCCTTCAACTCCTACCTCCCACTCCGTCCTCTACCCACGAAAGAACCTGATCATCCTGATCGAAAGTTAAAGACATCCGAGACGGTAAGAACTTCGACAAATCCGCTGCAAGCCGACTGCCGAGGCAGCCGCTGTCACAAGCGGCCGCCTGAGCAAGGATAAGGCTTCCCAGGAGTGCGGAAGATCGCTGAGTTGAAGATCTCTGCCTGGCCCGCTGCTTCTGCCTCCGGCTGCCCCCATGAAATGTCGGACCAAGCTTTAAAAACGCAGTCTGCGGCACAAATTCTCCTATATGTTCCCTTCTTGCATCAAGAGTGCCGATTCCGAAACCAGTGTTGAAGCCGTCTGGCTGCCCAGGTCTTGGGATGTCGGCGCCTGGGGCGCTCCGGAGCTTCCATGAGAGACGTCTAAGTAGCCCGGCCCGTCCACTAAAGTGTCTGCTGTATCTAGTCATGGCCTGGACCCTGCCAGCTGTAGGAATGCGCAAGCTTTCACAAAATGGGTGCGGCAGGGGGGCTTTTCGGCATCATCGCGTAGCTTTGCGAACCTCACTCCAGGAACAGTGCCAGTCCCATGCTGCTACGCTTCATCTCCCGCCAGGCCGCGAAATCGCAGGCGTGAAGCCCTGCACGGCCGGGCGAAGAGTGTAGTTGACGTAGGCATTCACATCTCGGATCCACAGAACTCCACGGTCCGTCACGGTCCCTGCAAGTGCCTACTTGACGAAAACTTGCAACCGCGGGACTGTGGGCACCTTCGTCGGCATCCTGGGGCACATGGAGTGTCTGATACGTTTGCGGAAGTCTTGTCGGGCAGTGGCCCTATGAATTCCGATTATGGCAGAGCCGGCCAGGACACGTTTTCAGCCAAGAAGTCATAAATCTCGTCTATCCTTGGTTGCATAGCTGTGGCGTTTGTCGGCTGCTGCTTCGCCGCTACCGTCTGAATGTCAACATACTTCAAGCAACATAGTGGCTTTGGGCTGGTTCGACAATAAGGGTAAGAAATGGCGTGTGTTTCAGAGCGCAGTTGAACACATGACGATCATGCTGAAGTAGTGCTCGAATATTCGCGTGCGGCCTGGTTCCGAAAAAGGAAATCACCTTTTACGAGCGACGGCGCATGCCTTGCCTGGAGTTTTTGAGCCTAATTTTTGAGAGAAGCTGGTAGCCCAATGACCCAATGCTTTTCGTCGGAAGAGCTTGTAATGCTTGTGGAGCGCACAGTGATATCAAAAACATCTTGCAGTCGGATTGGCCCAAAATCTGTCAAAGGTTGTGGCGACGGGTTGCCGGCGAAGGAGTTGCTTGGAGTTAGCGGGCGAAACTTGCTTGCGCTCATCGGATACATGCCAGCGGTATCTGTGAGGGCGTTCGGTCTTCAGTATAACAAACTCTAACTCTAATGCTTGCCCGTCCTGGGCACCACAACATCGGCCATCAGTCGATATATTGAAGTTTAGGACGCTCGCCACTCTGGGATACAATATATCCTCCTTCGCTAAACTTGTGTTCCAACTGCAACCACTCGGTGCCGCCTCGATTAAGGAACCATCGACAAGCGTCAGCTTCAGCGGGACGCCCCAGCCTTCTAGTCGTGTGGACGGGACGTACCGCAAGTCATCGACCTCCAATCATCTGACTGCTCGGCATCGCATGGAAGGACCAGTCTTGTCGCAAACAATCTTCCAAGCACGCAGACTAGTTCTGGGCTGTCAACGGTAGTCTCTGTATGGCTCGTCATGGCATGATGAAAACGAAGAAAAACACCACAAAAGCACTCAGAGTGATGATGATGATGGTGATGATGATGATGCTCATGATGGTATGGTAACGAAGGTGAAGGTGAAGAGGTGGTCAGGAAAATGAAGATGCTCGTGCTGGCGATGATGCTGAAGACGATGGTCATGGTGATGAATCAGTGATGATCTCGAGAGTATACAGTCGGATGGAGCGACTAGGATCTTGGAGACAGCCATGAGGGGCAGGGAGTTGGGCTTCAATGCTGCCTGCCTTCTCCAGCCAATGCTCGCCCACCAGCTTCTTGATTAATGTCCCCGCCTCTCCCAACCCACATGAAAATGGGAAGTGGCGGGACAGGCCAATGCGTGTTCTTCTCGGACTGGTTGCAAGTCAAGGAACGAACTCATCTTTCCTCAGGTGCTGAACTACTCAGAGCATCTTGGAACTGCGAGTTCCCAAGCTCTTCGCTGACCTGCAGCCACGCGGCTGTAGCTCTGCACATAGGTTCTTCAGGAGGTCCTGTTGCTTTCCCAGGTGGATCATCTGCTTCGTCGTGTGGCAGCGGCACTGGTGCATACTTTTGCTGCTGCTGTCACACTCAAAACCCCTTTTTTTCTCTGCTTGTCGCAATTTGTGAAGTCAATGGAACAGCCTAGAAAAGGCAGAAAATATCGGCCGCAGCTTCTAAGGCACAATCTGGCATCGTGAGCACGAAGCCCTCCACTTCAAAGGCGTGGCTTGGGCACGCGCTGAAAAGCATCGCGCCGCCGTCTCACTTCCTTACTGCAGCCTCCCACGCTCCTCGGCGCCCGAAAAAAAACGACAGAATGTGCGTGTGTATATATACTTGTATACTTATGTATGTACGTATGTATGTACGTATGTATGTATGTATGTATGTATGTATGTATGTAGGTATGTGCGCGCACATGTGTACACACACACATATATATATACACACACGCACATACGAATGTGTATATATATATATACACACACCTTTCAAGTCTACTATATTATATAATGCTGTTGGGATTGTTGGCTGACCCCACAAGATCCGTCAACAGCCCTTGCGAGCCAGGGAACATCAGACCCTGCAATGTCGGTGTTCTGGCTCTTCATGCCCAAGAGCAGAATCGGCACGACAAAAGCAAAAATCACGAAGACAAAGGTGATGGCAAACATGGAGTTCGCGGGGCTCTCTGGCTCCTCTGTGGGCCTCACAGCAAGTGACACCCTTCTCAAGCCCGGCAGGGCCTCGAAGATGAACGAAAAAGGCACATTCCTTTCTGCAAAGGAGCTCATAGGGCTTCGTCATGTCAATCTCGGCAAGGAGAAGCTGCGGTATCTGAATCATCGGCTCGGATACATCCGTCACAGCTGGAGGGCTCAGAAAGGCAAGGCCTGGGAAGCATCCACCCATTCACACACTTCGCCACTGCATGCTCTTAACCTTCACTGCAAAAGGAAAATACATGGAAACAAGGCTTGTGTCAGCAAAGCAGCCCTTCAATGCGGCCAATGCGGCTGCCAAGAGCAGCAGTCCAGCAACTCGACGATATTGAGCCTTAGCTTGTCGGCACGAGCACGGCCAGTCAGGACTCACACGCGGAAAGCCGCCCCTCGACTCAGCTGGGCAGCCATGTTCAAAGTTGGTGCTGCTCACACAGCAAATGCGCAGGTCTTCTTTGTCCAGCTCGAGCATAAATGGCACCAAAGCCACTGGTAACACAGAACGTCGCAGCATATCATGTTTGGCCGTGTGTGGTCCATGCACTCCCGCAAGAATCGCAAAATGTGATCTTCGACTACAAAACCGCTGGGGTTTGAGAGGCTTCGGGCCCGGGAGCCGAGACTAAAATCCCAACAAGCAACTCTTACATGTATATACATATGTACATATATATATATATATTATATTCATATATATATATATATTCCATATATATATATATATTTGAAGCCTGTCCTTCGTGAGCTTCTGTTTCATCAGAAGATGAAGGCGGCCGTTGCCATGTTGCCAGGCGAGCTCTGGGCATTTGAACTCGAGAGAGACGCTTTAAGTCCCCATGGATAATCCCTGCCGCGCAATAAAGGCCGTGAAATCTCCGTCCGTATACGTACCATGTAATCTGGTCTGCAATAGAATCAATACAGCAGCTAGGAGATCATCCCTACTCAGCTTCTGAATGGATTTCACAGACTTGAGCCCTGCATGTGGCATGCAGGAATTCGCCTTTACGTGCCAGGTTTCTTTTTCTCGCAAAGGAGGAGGCCCTCTCTAAACCCTAAACCCTCTGTTGAAGGTCTGCTTTGTACTACGTCCACACACTGTAAGCAGTCCCTGGAGGCTCCGATGTGGCTGATCGCAACAGGCTCGCTCTCTACTTGGGTAGTTCTCTTAATTAGGGTCCCTTTAAGGGGTCCTTTTTATAAGGGTGCCATACTATGTTGGGGATCCAAAAAGGGACCCTAATTTAGAGAACTACCCAATTTCTTTCGCGGGGCCAAGGAAGGGGTGAATCTGAGGCAAAGGGGGCGATCCTCTCTCTCTCGCTCCCGCGCGTGCGCGCGGAACGTCCAAGGGCTGAAATGCCTAGCAACGCGTGGCTGACTTGGCCACCCACGGAATCGCCAGCTTGCTCTTCGTGCTGGAGGGCTTTCACAACCTGAGGATCAGTTGCATCTTGCAAGCTGGTCCTCCTGTAGGGGACCCATGAAGAGGAAGAGCAGGGTGCTCGACTTTTTCGTTCAGTGCGAACTCAAGTCTCAGTGGCCAATCAGTTCCTCCAGCGCGACCTCCTCTGCCTGCCGTGTGTGCTTTGGCAAAGCAGCACCACAAGCCCAACTGCTGCCTTGTGGGTGGGTGTGGGAAACAGGCAAATGGCGGTTTCCGAAAATAGGGGACGCTAATATAGTACCCTAGATAGTAGGATCCTTATTATAAGGACCCCAAAATAAGGTACCCTAATTTTCGGAAAGTCCCAAATGAGTGGTAGAAGCAGTTCTCCGTCAAACGAGGTGATGCACACGCGACTCATCAAACAGAACTGCGCACACAAGACGAAACACTTCCTTGGAAAATGCCGAGGTCCAGAGGCTCCTAATTTCCATGCGCATATGAAGCGGAATTGTGACTGTCCGTACATACAGATCATGCAGTACAAGTCTGAAGCGAGGGCTTGCTCCGCACGAGCTTTTCTCTGCTATTCTCTGTCGCTCAGTTGCTGGTACGGTGCTCTCGCTCACAATGGTTAAGTTGGTACCATCAGTGATGCAGCAGTCGCTCGTTGTTTCGGCATTTCGGCAGTGCAACGCATGACTCCAACAGTCACCGTAGGGAAGGGAGCAAAAGAAGCCTGACATCTTCAGCCCCATACTTCGGAACTCGTAAACGCCTAGTCCCATCTGCATCCAGCCTGCCTTGCTGAACCGACACCTCCCGTAAAGCTGTTATCCATTTTCACTCATATATATATATATACACACACATACACATTATTATGTGTGTATATATCTATATATACATATGTATATATATATATGTATATATATATATAGTTATATGTATATATATATGTATATATATATATATGATCTCATATATACTTAGTGACTTAGTTGCTGAGTTCCTAAGCCTAAAAAAGTGTACACTTTCAATTCTACAGATGGTAACATTATTCCAAAAGGTGTAAAGTGTACTCGCTCCGCTACTAAGTATATATATATATATAGATCGTGTTTTATACTCCCCCCTTGACTCTAATATATTCTATTCATATTCTATTGGACACCCCGAGATCCGTCCGGTGCCTGAGCGAGAAAGCGCTGGACTCGTAGCCTCGGCATCTGTGAAAAGCCTGGTGCCTTTGAGTTTCATGAAGACGACATGGGAAGTTCTCTAGACTATCGTGTCCCTCTTTAGGTCCCCAAAAGAGTACGGCACCCTTATAAAATGGACCCCAAAAGGCACCGTAATTTAGGGAACTACCCACAATGACTCTTGGCTACGTCAGGATTTGTGAAACTCTGAACATGCTGAACAGTTCAAACTTCCGTGGTGGTTGCCACCACCGTCGCCTCCACCACCACCATCTTCAGAATTGTTCACCATCAGCCGCAGCATGGCGACACTGTCGCAAGCATCACAGAAAAGCACACACTTTCTGCGACCCGAAAGTCTCTTGAAGGCGGGACTCGGCTTCCACGGAGCTCCGCTGAGCCGCCACCCAGAAAGCCTCTCGATGCTCCGCCGACCGATAAGGATTCCCATCCCACACTCTATGTAGTAGGTGCCGGGGACTCTCACTGCCTACATCTTTTATGGGTTCTCTCTACTAATTATCGGGTAGTGGCTGCTAAACTGTAGGTAAAGAGAGTTACAGGTGCTCCTATGATAAGGATGTCTCAGCAGGGTACAGTATCCCGTGGAACTACGGGAACCTTCTGTGCAGCATTTGGACATTTGGAAAGGCATAGGTCAGAGCGTTGAGGTCTTGGAAAGGTCTGGAGTCAGGAGCTGCGAGAACTATAAGGTTGGTTGGGCCTGGGGTCTGAAACCAGCTCCCATGTTCCTATGAAGTCATAGAAGAGCTGAGACTGGAATACTCGGAATTAGGTTGGAACTCGGCTGTTGAGTTTTGCATTCGATACGACACCTGCGTTCCCGTGTCTGGCATCGGAAGCCGGCATTCAAAGCGAAGGAGGCGGGATGAGTTGAAGCACGCCCAAACGCCACTCAATCAAAGCCCGCCTGAGCATCGGCCTCAGCAGCACGCGCCGTGGCAAGCTCAGACTGCAAGAGTGCCTGCAATCACAGGCGCCCTCGAGGAGCCTAACTGGATTGAAAGCTCTCGTGTGCATTCTCGTGCCCGCAGCCTTCCACGTCCTTCAATTCAGACTTCACATTAGCAAAGTATGTCAGTGGAAGCACAAGAGGCATTGCCTCGGCATGCTAGCATGAGGTCTCGTCGCTTTAAGCTGGAAGGTCTGCAAGTTCTGGGAGTATGTTGATGCCCAGCCTTCGTGTCTGTGTTTGTGTTGTGTTGCTCTTGCTGCACACAGCTTAACAAGACTTCCACCGTCTCCGAATGGTGTATGTCACGAATGCGGCCTGCACTGCGCATAGCAAGGACGCTCGGAGTGCTCTCGTTGGACGACATTGAAATCATCAAACCCTAAACCCGAAACCCGAAATGTCGGGTACATGGACCCACACACTCCCTCCGGCCTCCCGGGCATCCCAGGCCTCCTGAGAGCCAGAGAGCAGACACGAAAGCAGCGATTTCTTTGTTGCATCTCCGATGCCCGAATCGCCCTCCCAAAACTTCCCAAGGAAGCCAAGTCATCCAAATTGGACTTGTCCCCCCTCCTCCCGCGCTTCCCCGGAGAGCGGCTCATCCCCGAAAAACCCCGATATCAAGGGGGAACACTCCCAAAAAGGGGCAGAGCCAAGCGGCTTTGGGCCCCAGGATCTCCGATTGCACTTTCTGGCAATGCGCGTCTCGGCGCAGGCGGACGCTTTCGAGGATCTCCCGGGTGTGGTTGAGCCGCGCTTCGGCTCCCCGCTCCAGGTCACTGGCCAAGGATGCAGGCACCTCTGGGTTCTTCTTGAGGATCTATAGTAAATAATATGGTTTCCTTATATTATGGTAACTTAAATTGAATCCCTTAGTAACAGCTAAGAGATATTACCCAGGTCTGTTGGACCACAACGCCCGGAACCCTCACGAACTTTATCTAAAGATCTCCCGGGAGCTGCGAAAACCTAATCTTGAGACGGCGCCAAAGTGCGCGCGAAGTCGTGCGTGCACAGGGCCCTAGCAAAAAAAATTGAATCCCTTAACAAGAACCCAGCCTCTGGGAGGGCAGCGTAGGCGCTGGCGTGGCGGCTTGTGGCGGCCACGTGAAGGAGTCCTTGTGTCGAGGAGAGCCGATCGCAGGCGGCCTGCAGTTTGGCCAGCCCGGCTTCGGCGACCTCTGAAATTTGCCTCTCGTGCTCTGCAAGCAGCGCGCAAAGAGTCAGGTTGGGTCTTATCTTTCTCAAGTTCAACTCGGCATCGCTCGTCGCCCGCATTGCGGTCAAGAGCCTTGCCTCCGCTTCACTCCTCCTCACGTCACAGTCTCGCAGGTCTTCTTGGGCATGCTTGATGGAAAGGCTTACCTGCAGGGACAGGAGTCTTGGCACAAAGCGCAGTTCTGCCTTAAAGAGAATGGCAGAACCACATGCAGCAGCTGGAAATTTGGAACCTTAAGCCCTATAACCCACAGTGCCTGCACCATCTCCTGCTTCAGCGCCTCCAGCAGATTCGTGGCTGCAGACAGGAAGCGCTCCTCGGACTCCGAGATCTCCGTGCTGAGAGCTGGGGGGAAGGTGGCCTCGGATCCCCAAGGGGAGCCGAGCCTCTGTTGATGCCGAGGCCGCTTCTTTCGGCTCTCCGCTACCGGAGCTTCTTCCTTGCAGTTTTCTGGACACTTTGTCGCCTGCGCTTGTCCCGGCTGCGTGTCGAGTCCTCTGTGCTTGTCCAAGAAATCCTGAAACTGTCGCCACTCGCAAAGCTGCACCTGCACTGTTGAAGCACTGAGCTGTCCGCGGGAAGTGCTGACCTGGGCCAGAATTAGTGGGCATCCGGCAAAGCGTCGCGTGGCCAAGAGTTCTACCTGATCCAGCATAGACCAGAAGCCCTGGGCGGCGTCGGACGTCGACAGGTTCGCTGCGGCCGTGATCTTCTGAAGGCTCTGCTGGCAGCGTCTCGGGGAGTTCTTATGGTCAGGTGCCAGGCGCTGGAAGGCCTTGAAAGCTCCAAGGCCCACGTTGCAGGACTCAGCTAGCAGCTCTAAGTCGGGATAGGCGATATCCATCGTGACCATCAGCATCTTGGTCCATGTTTCTCCCAGACCCTGAGCCGACTGAATGGTGCCAGAGATCAGGTGGAACTTTTCTGAGCTGCTGAGCGAATGATCTTGGATAACCGGCCAAACTTTCTCGGCAATTTCCAGCAAGGTCCGCGTGCGCCGGGCTACGTTCCTGACCAAGTTCTCGTCATCATCTGGGCATAGGCGTTGTGGAATCGACCGAAAGGCCCCTGTTTGCAAAGGCTGACGGGTACGGCGCCGGAACTCCAGCATGGCCAGCGTCATCGCACCGTCGTCAGCGAACTGGGACGCGGGGTCTTTCCAAAAGTCCTCCTGTTGCAGCATTCTTGGAAGCTGAGCCTCCCGAAACACTGCACCCTTGCAGTGTGCCCGATAAACAAACATAGCCAAAAATCGCCGCCAAGCGTTCCAGGGAAGATCGTCGTTGTGAAGGATCTGTGTTACAACAAAGAACTCATGAGGTCCGAGAACGGTATGAAATGGAACCCACTTCTCCTTCTTGCCAAGGTTTGGCTGCGCCCAAGTTCGGAAAAGTGGCCAGAAGTCAACAGCCTTTTGATCCTGAAGCTGCAACTCTTCGTCGAGGCATGTCGAGGCCTTTGAACCGCGAAAAAAATACACTATAATGAATCCATGCATGCATTTCGCCTTTGACCCCGCCTCTAAGCACAGCTGACACTGCAAGAACTGGAAAAAATCATCAATTGTGACTTGTAGGAGCTCATCGGGGATTTCGGCCATGCGCCGCAAACGACGATGCAATGGGTTCGAAGAATACGCCGCCCATAGCAACCCCAGGCTGCCAACGCATTCGGAACGTAGGTTCGCTATACTGTACTCAAAACTGTTGACACAAGTGCTTCCAAGCACTTAAGCAAACGCATCCCTCCCATTGCACTACCAAGGCTGAAGCAGCAATGCCAGGGCTGCCTGCCGATAAACGGCTTCAAACTTCAACTCCTTCGTTCAGTGACAACCACTTCTGGGAGCCGAGAAATCGCCATGGTTGCAACAGCGATGGCTCTTGGTGAGCAGCTGCGTCACATGCAAATGCGCGTAACTCTACAACATGTGCTTCGGATCTCGACATTGTGCAGTGGGGGGTCCGCACAACGGCGTTCCACAAGAATCACATGTAGCTTGCAATGATGTGAAATGACGAAGGAGTCCTGGTTCCAGGTGGTTCCGATTGAATTTGCTTACATTGTCTGAACGCGAATGAACCACACCGGCGCTACGGGAATCGCACTATGGCTCTTCTTGATTTCTCTCTCTGTCTACTATTTTCGTAACTTTAACAATCACAGCTGAACTGTTACGAGATCCATCATGAACGGCCTTGGATACCTCCAGGGCAAACGGGGCCGATGTAAGGCCGAGGCCGGGCCCAGCACAGCCGCGGCCACATCACGTTCGGAGGCCCCGGGCCTTCGATTTCACCAAAGTACCTATAGTCTCCATTGTAGTTCCTTTTTGGGGTTGCAGTACCTTTTAGGATCCTTCATATAGAATTGAAACCAAAAAAAGCAACTACAATGGAGACTACAGGTAGTGCACGGATTTTTCCTTCCCGAACACCCTGTGCTTGTCACTTGGACAGGGTTCCGGCAGTTCCGAGACCGGTAACCGTAATGTGCACAAGACTTGGACTCGCAAAATGCCCCGTGCTAAGAGGCATAAGTTACGTCCCACGTTACACACCTCTCCTTGTTCACAGCACGCTGGCTTAGTGTCGGATAGTATTCGCCAAATCCTCCGGCCAAGACCAAACAACCGCTTCAATGGACTCCGCATGCGCAAGAATTGAGAGTATGACCACCTGTGACGAAACAACCCCACGAAGAGGCAGTCCGGTGAACGAGCAGAAGCAGCATGGGAAAGCCACAGCTTGAGACGAAACATCCCGAGGCTCAGAACAAGAGAAGCTGTGACGACGTTGGAATCTAGCCTCAACGTAGCAAAAATAAGCAACAACAAGATGGCAACAACATGGGACTGGAACACAGGAAGTGACCATGAGAGAAGCAAAGCACAGGAATTGGTGTCTTGACTGACATGAAACAAAACAAGCCAAGCCCAAGAGCCTGGGAGTGCGACCACTTGAGACAACATTAAGGCTTCAGAGTTTCTGCAGCTGCTTATATATGTATGTATGTATATATATATATATACAAAAGCTCAAGGCTGCAACACCACTTGCACATGGCACGGTGGTTCGAGACACATGGAACAGAGCCAGAGCTCGAGACACATGAGTCTGAGCCACAAGGGAAGTCTCAATGTACAAAACGGGAGCGTCCTGCAAATACCTGAGACAAAGGATCGAGCAAGTACGACTGGATGACGCTTGAAATCCGACTTGACGTCTGGTCCAAGCCTGCAGGCAGTCTCGCAGAACTGTCCCAAAGGCGAGGGCAGCGTCGCGCCACCTCTAGGCTTCGGCTTAGTCTGGTTCATACTATCTACCTATTTATCTATTGATCTCTCCATCTCTATCCGTACCCATATCTATACATATATCTCTAATTTATATATATATATATCTATCTATCTATACCAAAGTGACCTACATATCTTATCTCGTATACTGTTGGACGCGTGGAGGCCTGAGCACAGACCTTGCAAGAATCTACTTCAGCGCCGTCGGATCCAGGAGCTATACAGTTACTCAGATACTCAGGCTCGCGCCGAGGCCCCAAGACCTGCCAAAAGGAGCACAGGACAGCTTGTTTAGGGTTCGATTTTTCCCTCCCACTTAGCCAGGACGAGCCCGCATTGCAGGGTAGTTCGGGTGCCCTGCAATGCGGCCTCGTCCTGGCTAAGTTTGTTTAGGGTTCAGGATTCAGGGTTTAGGCTGAGCACTTGCTGACTTTACTGTTGGAATCGGGTTCCCATTTCCCGCCTGGCATCCAATGCCCCGACGACGCGCTGGAAAAGACTGAACCTAGGCTCGCCCCAGCTCGGCGGCTTGGCGTGGGAATCTGCTTGGGACTCCGAAGATCCTGCTCCGCGCCGCCCTCGTCGCAAATCTCTTCTAAACCCTAAACCCGAATAATGGAGTCCTTTTAACCGCCTGGAAACCGAAGAAAAGCACCCAAGAGCCGAGGAAAGCACGGTAGAAGCGCCTCTACCTGAGCTTTGGCCGCAGCCTGACGAGATCCGATCTTCCATGGAAACGACGGGCACTCGAAAGCAAGTCTTGCCCAGACCTTCGGTGCACCAAGTTTTGCTGCCAGCGAGCGAACCTGACAGCATGAGGACGTGCAGAAAGAACAGCCTTTGAAGCTAGTCTATTCGCACGATATATTAGTTCTCACAATGCCTTTGCAACTGGCAAATGCTGTTCCGTTGACTCAGGTGCATGCGAGCCGGCGGTGAGCCTGTGCCAAACCTCGATCGGATGGCCTTCGAGCCGGAATTTGGATTGCCACGACAAAGTAACAATAATAATACTAATAACAATAATGATAATAATAATAATAGTAATGCATATATAGATATATACATATATATATATATGCTGTGCCGTCACCCTGCCTGGCCCCTCTGGGAGCAGACCTCAAAACAGCGCGGAGCCTGGAACTTTGCAGGCGTGGCATGTGCCGCTTGAAAGCGGAACGACTAGTACGTAAGTCTTCCATGCTCTTGATACGAATCGAATGTCACAAACAGCAAAATCTCTGAGAAGTGCACGATGACATGAAAGCTCTCTTGTTAAAGAGCTTGTGGGTGAGCACAGAAGATGCACCTGTCCATGGTAACATGATGTATTACGGGAAATCCGCGAGGATTCTGTGGCAGCCTTTGGGTTGGAGCATGGCGTTTGCGATGATCTTGGCTGCTGCGAGGAGAAGCGGATTCTTCTCCCTCAGCAACTTGGGCGATGCTGTGCAAGCATCAGTAGGGTTTCGGGTTAAGGGTTTAGAGTAGACGAGACTGCGAATACTGAGCCCACAGCGCCGGTATAGCAACATGCTGCTCCAAACAATCCAACGAGCAGAAGCAAAGGTCCGCCTGCATGCAGTCGGAACCCCAGTACTGGAAGTCAACACAGCACATGCTCGAGGATCTAATTCTTTATGTACGGTGAGACCACAATAGAACAACCAAGTGAAACATGGTTTCTACTATCATGACTCTGCCTCGGGGCTGCCTTCCGGTGCTTTGGGAAGAGCGTAGAGCCTCTGAGGCTCTGCAAGAATGGCTGCATCAACGACGCTTAAGGCTCAGGGACTGCCGGACTTGTGCCAAAGACCAGCTGCCAGCTGCTGTCAGGTCACCCCGAAGATGGTGCACTACCTGCCCACTGCGCCAGGAATGCTTGCATCCAAAGTACAGATGTAGGCCAGCAGAGAATACCACTGAGAACGCACGAGACGATCTGGCCGTTGTCGGAAATGGACCCGTTAAATTGTCAAATCTGAATGTGTGTATATATATATATGTATGTATGTATATTATATATATATATATGAACCACAGACATAGGCATTGAGTCAATGATTCATCAAGACGAAGACAATCATGGTTTCGGCAGCTTGTGGCCGCAGGCAGTGAGGGACGCTGAAAAGCCGGAGCCGCCCAACGCGCCTTCACTAGATGTTCTCTAAATCTCAGAACTAGCCACTACAGTGGTGCTTGTATTTACATATACACGTACATACATACATACATACATACATACATACATACATACATACATACATACATACACATATATATATATCGAAAATATACGCACGTACATGCATACATACAAACAAATATACATGCATGCATACATGCCCATATATAAACATATATGTATATATGTATACATATGTATTAACACATGCAAATACATAACTTGCTTCATACATATACATACACACACACGCACATAAACATAAAACATGAACATGGACACATACATATGCATACCCATCCGTCCATCCATCCATTCATTTCATTTCATTCATTCATTCATTCATTCATTCATTTCATTCCATTTCATTCCATTTCATTTCATTTCATTCCATTCATTCATTCATTCATTCATTCATTCATTCATTCATTCATTCATTCATTCATTCATTCATTCATATATATATATATACATATGTGTGTGTGTTGTGTGTGCATGCATATGCACAACATGCGATAAGCTTTACTCGCAGCGTCGCTGGGATGCAACCGGATTTCCAGCCTGGTAGTGGCTTCATCTTTGTAGCAAAGTCCAGCCACCGAGATAATTCCGCCTCATCCCCACCTGCTGTCCGGAGTTGGTTTACGGATTAAAGACGGCTTAAAGGGAGAGGCCTGAACTTGGCAGGTTGTTTTGGAAATCTAAGGAATGATAATACTAACTACTCAGGCCCCTATATCCAGTGAGCTGGGTGCCTGTGTTCCGCACGATGCCCATGAGCTCGGCTCGACCTCGCCATTCGTCGTTGTGACGTCTTTCATCGACTTCACTGGACACCGGCTACAGTAAGCAAAACCCCAAACTCCGATATCCCAAAAACTCTGGCACCAAGAGACGCTAAGTTTCCGGCTGGTGCCCGCAGCCAGCGCCAAGGACGCCTGGAGCTGGCCGCAGCTGCGTCCGCACGATGCACCTCAGAATTCTTGAAACTACGACCTTTGCCACTCGCAGGTTTTGCGAGGCTTCCTGGCGTTGTGCTGTATACTCGTGCTTCAATGTACTCTACCTATAAAATCTCCATTGTAGTTCCTTCTTGGGGTTACCTTTTAGGATCCTTAATATAGAATTGGTTAAACTAAAAAAAGGAACTACATTGGAGACTACAGGTAGTCTGAACACTCGGACAATGATCGTCGTATGCTAGAGAACTCCTGGCTCCTAGCTCCGAATTCCCGGATATCAGGTGCACAGTTTACGCACGAGGACGGACAAAAGACTGGCTGGAAGGCACGGTCACTATGAAATACTCGCGTTGGCTTTTGCAGCACAGCGTGTCGAGTTTCCTTGCAGCCCGGAACGAACTCGATGGTTCAAGCAACATAGGTGAGAATAAAGAACGCTGACTTCAGTAGCTGCCTCTGGTCTGAGGCTCCATCAGAATAAAGGTTGTTCTGACAGGTGGTCTTGCCGAGATCGCGGAGCCTCCACACGCACGATTTCGACACTCTTGCGCAAGAGCCAGGTTCCATGTTGGATCCGCAGAGCCGTAGGCAGCTTCACTGGCTGGAGGCATTTTTTCCCTTGCGGTGCTGCGGTGCGTGCATACATCGGGGAAGCCCTCGAGGCAATTCCTTCATGAAACGTGAGGCGCATATGTGCAGTGAACATGCGGCAAAGCCGCCAGGGACTGTAGAATAGAAGACGACGCATCGGTCTATATCGGTGTTGGGATTAATATAGCCGTCCTCTGCACGCAAACAGATGTTGAGCTGGTCGTGGACCTTTTGTGTTCCTCGACCGCTTCGTGTGTCCATGCCACACGTGCAAGCGCACGCTGGTCCGTACTGGTTCAAGGGCTTTGCTTCCTCTCCAGAAGCAAGGCTCCTCATGACTCCATGGTGAGACTGCGATGAAAAACGCCCGATCTGCATCTTCTACGTCCCTGCAGGTAAAACATCATGCCGTGCGACGGTGCCTACAGATGCTGGGTAAGTAGGAGTGCATGCTGACAAGTGGCCACGGGCAGGTACCACAAAGTGCAAGAATGCAGAATGCTGTACAAATCAACAAGACATTGACCAAGTCTGTTGTAGTGAAGTGAGGAATGCTTAACGTCCACGGAGGCAAGCCGCACTTCGTACCTCGGGTTCCCGCATGGTATCCCACCGGAAGCCTATTCCATCGGGCGGAAATAACCTAAATGTTCAACGCCCCCTTATACGGGAGACTTGTGTGGTCGTGCCGCAGCCAACGCCAGTGAAACTCAGGCATCAAATACTGAAAGTATTGTTGCAAAGCTGAAGATGCAAGGAGTCTAGCCGTCCCACCACACCATAACTGACATCGCCGCAGCTTGAATTCAGGGCGAGGTGAAGGCCATTCCACGGGACAAACCTCAATGGAAGCAGCACTACTTCTTCCCCAACTCGTCCTGGTCGCCTTGGCATCCAAAACGCAGTCTCCGGCTCATGATTCGGGAAGCTGAGCGACTAGGCATCCGGCTGAGGTTGACATCAAGCTCCTCTGGATCGCAATAGGTCTCGCCCTGCAGCAGCATGAACACAGCTTTCGGCTTTTTCTGAGAGACTCTTCGAGTGACTTTGAGGCCTTGGGTTCCCAGGGCGGCTGCAGTTCTCGACCCAGCAGCCTCAAGGGCTAAAGTAAACAACAAAGATCCGCATATGACAGAGCGAGAGAGACGGACAGAGAGAGAGAGAGAGAGAGAGAGAGAGACAGAGAGAGAGATAGAGAGGAAGGGGGAGAGAGGGCAAGCTTCGCATCACCAAGCCACTTGTCAAACACGCAGCCGCCCTGATGACCTTGTAGGAAGAAGTCTGCGCCACGAACATCCTGAGGCAGAGAAACTCCACTGAGTCCAACTGTCAGTTTCTAGAACTTTGACGCCTGTCATGGCGAATGCAACATTCTGTTCCCAACTCACTAAATGCCCATGCACCGATGCTAATTGACCTTAAAGGTGACATCCCAATGCCCATGTGCAACTACTACCGGTAGCATGCACCAGACAGCAGCAAGTTCGGCTATTGCGGTCCGTACGAAAGAACCTTACAATGCTCCCTGCAAGCGTCCTCCCAGCCGCCAATGCCGGAGCCCAGCCGCTTACCTCGCGCAATTCTTCCTACTGAGAACCCACAGTCGGCCAGCTATGCCGAGCCTTTCGCATCGGTTACTAGAAAAGGGAATCTGGAGTCTGTGCCCTGAATATTTGAATATCTCTGCTCAGTATCAAGCACAATGGCTGGCACGGTGCCAGCATTGAGGGACTGTTCAGCCCAGGCACGAGGTTGTCTTGTGAGGAGGCCCTTCATCAGCGTCTTGCCATTCGCCTGAGAGTCTGCGCCAAGAGCAATGATCCACACACAATCGACCAGATGCCGTCGAGATGCATCCTTGTAGCTGGATGCAAACTGAAGGGGGTCCTGGTAGACGTTCAAAAAGCAAGCAGCCTAAGCAAACACACCTCTAGACTCTCGGCCCCATTGGGCTGGGAGAACAGCTGCGCCTGGGAAAGAGACATGGAGGCACATGCACCGTCTCGGACCGGTGCTGCATCAATGTCTATATGAACTCATACCTAGTCATATATATGCACATGTACATGCCTGCATACATACATGCATGCACCTATGCATAAACATCATACACACACATATATATATATCCATTCAACCATCCATCCAACCAGCCAGCCAGCCATCCGTACATTGATCATTGTCCATGCAGGCATGCAGGCAGGCAGTCTATCTATCGTTCTTCTGCTTCCTCTTGTTATCGTGCAAATCTATTTCCCCTATGCAGGAGTGCATACGTATCTGTTCAGTCAGCCAAGCATGCAACACATCAAATGATCATGTCTCGAAATTTGGCGTGTCAGGTCGAAAAGTCCTTCAGGACTGCCGTGCACACCTCGGTGGGATCGTCCAAGTCATCGGCAAACGGGAGATAGCCTGAAGCAGGAGGGTCAAAGGGAGGAATGTTGCTTTTTCTTGGACAGCCGACCAAGTACCAGAGCAGGTCAAGCAAATGTGTAGGCGCATGACTTAATTTGAGCACCTGCACAGCAGCAGAGACCAAAAAACTTCTGCAGTTGACGGCAAAGCTCAGTGAACGCCCGCGTGCTGGAGTGCAGGCAGGTCGCCGCACACGAACTCGTAGAGCATGACTCCCATGGACCACAGGTCAACCTGCGCAGGCGATTGTGCAGGCGCCAAGGCTTTGAACATCCCAGGTCATGGCAGTCATGGCATAACCTTGTTTTGCGTTCACACTCGGCCTGCCTTGTGATGACAGCCTTTCGTTGGCTTCAGTCACTTCAGTCAATACTAAGAGTAAGCGCTACTCTTGTGATGTACCTCCTGGGCCTGAAACTATTTGTTCTGCTGCCGCCACTCGTAGTTTCTTCACTACTACGTGTATCGCAGTAGGCAATGCTTTCGCATATTGCTGGTGTTGCGAACATCATTTCTGGCGAACACTATTAAAGGAAACTACAGGTGGGCAGTTTAGGGTACATAGGGCTTCCATTAGGCTTCAATTTGGTTTGTAGACCTTCTAGAAGGCTCCTATAACGGTAACTACCCACCTGAAAATGTCCTAGACACTACTGCCAGACGGCTAAATTATAACTATGACTGTGCTCAGGGCTGTTTATCGCCATCCTGATGAGCAGTACCTGCCTCCTGGCATTTTGGCAAGCAGAAAAACTCGAGTTCTCGGCTCCGAGGCAGAACCCAAATGGTAGCATCACCGACATTAGCAAAGGCTCCGCGCTATCTCCTAAAGTCCTGGACCCTACCTAAAACCTTGAACCCGGCCTCTGTTCCATAGCCATGGCCCCGCATCACCTCCGGGGCCATGTAGTGCGGCGTGCCGATCCTCGAGTCAGAGCAGCTTGCAGCTCTCTTTGACTTACGCAAGCTTTGATGGGGGCTGGGCGGTTGGTTCGGGAGCCGGATAGTTCAACAACTTCTTTCCGCTGTTCGAGCAATGTGTCTCAGGAAGAACAGGCACTGCCAAAGAGATGCACTGCCCTGACGTCCTGTTGTGCCACTCAGAATCAGAAGGCTAGAGCGAAAAATGCCGAGCGTCATTGTGAAGGTCTTGCTCTCCCCTTCTGGCAGCTTCTTGGCGATGCCGAAGTCGATCAGCTTCAAGTAGCCCTGTGCATCAAGCATCACCTCGGAAATACCATCGAAGCCAGACCGAGTGATTTTACAAGCTACCAAGCCTGTGGGCCTATGTTCCAGCTATTCAGCCACCTTTGTACTTGTTCTCCCAGCATATTTGCGCAGTTTTATGGCGCTCGGGAAAACATCCCGAGCACTTTGCCATGGACGCCAAGGCACATTCTCCGGCTTCAGGTCTCTATACCTTGGATGTTCACCCTCTTGCTGGTGGGTAGCTCTCTAAATTGGGGTCCCTTTCGGGGTCCCCAAAATAGACGGCACCCTGAAAAAAGGACCCGAAAAGGGACCCTAGTTTAGACAACTACCCTGGTAATTCCGGCATACGTCTTCCAGCTAACATCCTCATTGTCCTCACCCAAAACCTAATGAAGCATCTCAATGGGCCAAATCTTCAATCAGTATTCACAATTCTGTGTCACAGCTGCCAGCACTTGTTTTGCCACGGCTGCTCACGCAAAATAGTGTAATGCCGTAAGTCTAAGCCCGGCACAAGAT
This sequence comes from Symbiodinium necroappetens, assembly GCA_905231915.1. Classification (NCBI taxonomy): domain Eukaryota; class Dinophyceae; order Suessiales; family Symbiodiniaceae; genus Symbiodinium; species Symbiodinium necroappetens. The sequence continues at coordinate 7,148 of CAJNJA010028276.1, read as the reverse complement.
GTTCCGCTCAGAAAGCTCCTGCAATGGACAACACTGAAGCATGACTACACTGCCAAGGTTGCGAAGATACGCTCTCTGTCTGCTGCTTCTGTTCAGCTGCTTCGACACGTCTGGATCATACCTGCACCCGGTTACACTGTTTTACAACAAGTGGAAACACTCGGGAAGAGTGTGTAATTATGCCATATCATGCCATGTCCAGTGTCTTGCATCCCTCCACGGTGCAAAAGACTTCGAGTCCTCCAGGACGATAACCAAAGAGCCCGTATAAAACTGGGCCTGGCGGGGCGGAGCAGGACCGCTTTCTGCGAACACCCTCCCGCATAAAGTGGAGCTTCAGTTCCTTGAGCTACTCCCACAGAAGGGAATGGAATGCGCCAGCCCGGTGCGTGCAAAGAAGTCTAGCACCGGAGTCGACGTCCAGCCTGAGCCCTGGAGAGGACGGTGGGTATCTCTCTGATTGCACCTTGAGAAGGATTCGGACGCTAACAAAAACTCCCCAGGCGAGGTTCTCATAAGCCCTGGCTCCGCAGTCGGATCTCGGTCGGATCTCAGGACTGATGCATCAGGGTTAGCCCTTTAGGGTATCTCCCTGGTTGCACGGATCAACCAGGAGGCAGTCTGAGACTTCGGGTTGAGAACAAAACCGAAAAGCAGGTGAACGTCTCAGGCGAAACGCCGTGCAGCTCTCCTCCAGTGATCAGCTCCGTGAGAATGTAGACCTGAGCTGTAAAACATGTAAAAACGATTGAAAACTTGGAACTTGTTGTGACTTCCTTGGCTGGGTTAAGGGCACTCTTCTTGGTCTCGAAGGTATTCACCTGTGTCATGATGAAGGGGTGGTCGATGTCTTTCCTGAGATCAGACAAGGGAATGCTCTTGGCTAAAAGCCGCTTACAGGAAGCTCCTTGAGCGAAGGTTCAGAAGGGAGCACTCGCGCTGCACCTCCTCTGGCACCTCTCCATCCACTTTCTTTACTCGCTTGAGCCTTGAGTGCAACCGGATCCGCCAGAAAAACAAGGAGCTTCCGCACACCGCAGCAGAGTGCGGTACACGTGCAGTGGCATTCTCGGAGTGCTTTCTGAGGAGCGCGTACCGCATCCCCGTCGACTTGTGCTCCACCAAGCGGACGACCCCAGCAGCACCTGGAAGAAACGAAAAACGCAGGCGATGCCAAAGACAACAAGGCCTTGAAGCGTTCCAGCAAGCAATTCCGATAAGGAGATGCAGATGCTCCGCCTGCACCGATGACCTTGATCTGGATAAGGTCCTTTAAGCCAAAATTGGTATCTTGAAGCCTGGCGGGTGCAACTGAACTCTGGAGCTCAAGGCTTCAAGGCACCGGCCTGATGCGATTCATCAGCTGCTGCTGCCTGAGATCACAAAAAATGTTCATCTGAAGATATATCTGCGGCGGACCACGACCCCGAACTGTCTGGTTCCAAGCCACATGTTGCCCGCGATAATCTTTTCAAAGGTTGCCTGGCATCGAAGCGGAGAAGTTGAAAGTGGCAAGACAGACAGAGGCTTCGTGATGCGGCCTTCTCGATGGCCCAGAGCTCCGCATCTGGTGAGACCACCTGGCGGCAAAGCCGGTGTCAGGAGAAGCGGAAGTGCTGTGGAGCATTGAAAGCAACAGACTTTCCCCAGCAAAGAGACTTCTGCCACGGCTTGCACGGCTTGCATACATTGGCATTCAGTGCCAGCTCACCTTCACCGTGGCCGTTCGAGGCTCATGGAAAAGGAGCGCGCGCTCACCTGGGGTGATGAGCCGACTGGCGCTTCGAAGTCTCTCAAGCCCTGACAGCCAGGAAGCCAATATAGGAATTCCGGGTCATTCGCCGCACCTCGGACGGGAGGGTGCGTGACCTCTGCAAGAAGGTCAGTGAATCCCTGAAGGGGAGGCACACTCTTGTCGTTAATGAAGACCTCCAGCTCGCCATTGGCGATAACAAAGAAGGATGTCCCAGGGGTCCCTTGCTCGATCACCTCATTCTCGCAAACGTGGGACCGGAAGGGTCTGGGGCTTACGGCTACTGGAAACAAAAAAGCCCCGGAAAGGGGCAGCATCACTTGCCGGTAGGCCAGGATCACATCGCCCAAGATCCAGATAAAGAAGCCTTCTGAAGCGCGGGACAAGATGCAGTGGCGCCCTGAGAGAACTTCATGGTTACAAACCTTGGCCGGCATGGCAGGGAATCGCATCTTGGCCCTCGTCGGAGCAGCTTTGGCTGTGGTGTGGCCAAGGAACGACTCAACGACCTTCTTGGTCTGCTCCTCGGAAAGATGCCTGAAGATGTGAACCTGCCATGGCATTTTGCTAGAAAGTTAGGGGCGACTTCGGGAATTCGAAGTCTCGGGCACCCTCCATCGAATCTCGGAAAGGTGGTGTTATACAACAAGCAATCACTGCCTTCTTGGCCAGGATCATCTTCCGCGTGAAATCCGATGCATCGTTTTCGCTGTTGGCCTGTGCGGACAAACGCACCAACTCGTAGCGCCGCGTCCAGGGGGAGCTAACCTCTGTGGGCACAAGATTCAACTGCCAAGGCGCGATGGAAACTCCCAAGGCTTTCAAGGCAGATGCCATTCCGTCTCGGGTCAACATTGCCACCCTGGCCGACACAGCACACTTCTGACATCATGTGGAATGTGCGCGTGTGTAATTTGCATGCATCCGCGCCATTCTAACCACGAACCGTGACAGCACCCACCCCAAACCATGAACCCGGAGATGCTTTGCCGTATAGCTACACACTATGAACCCTGAACCCTGCGATCTGCGACCAAGGCGCTTGGCACCCTCGGACCCCGACTTCATGTTCTTGATTGAGCTTTCTTTGCTGCTGCTATTCAGCAATGCCTGGCCGCAGGTACAGCACTGAGTGGCTATCGGCTTGCTGGACACGAGACACTTCGACTGGCACGGGTCACTGCAAACCTTCAAAGCATAGGCATGAGCAGCCGTAGTAACTGTGAGCATACGGAGCAGCTTTGTTCAGTCCTATCACAACAAGTTCTTTGCGCTGGCGAACCGGCAGCGGACGCAGCATGCTTTGTACTGCTGCTGTTGATGCTGTCAGGGCCTCATCCTCAATCCAGTCACCACGTGCGAGCTTGACCTCTTTGTCCTGCAGTCTCTACCCATTCAACAGGCTCATAAGTCCTTGGCTGAAACTCCACAACCAGTCTCTCATAGTATTAATTTCAGTCCTTTTCAAGCCCGGACAGCGAGCCCTCCAGCACGATAAGTATCCTGGCCGCTGCACCTGCCTCGAGATGCATCTCTGTTTCGTCAGCAACATCTCCTCTACACACCCTTGCTCTGATGTCTGGTGAACGTACTGCCGGACCCTGCCAAGCAGCCTCGGCTCCTGCAGCGTAGTCCTGACATGTATCTCATAACGATCTACCTATTTGGCCGGATAGCGGCTGTCAAACTCAAAAAATCGATTCACTGCGCCGCACTGCCACCGTCAAAGGCAGGCCGTGTCCTTAACGACGACCCACTTCATGAGCTCTGCTCTTTGCCCGGCCGTGAACTGCGAGATCACTGGGCCTGCAGCAAAGGAAATGGACACGGTCACGCTGAGGTGCAGCAGCTGATGTTGTTGAGTTCATGAAGGAGGAGTAAGAGGTCGTCATTGGCGATGTCGCTGCACCATCCGAGCAGTCGTTGTAGTAGTCGTCGTCGCGGTGGTAGGAGCGGTGATAGCAGCTGTATTCGTAGTACTTTTCGGCATAGTAGTAGTCGTCGTCGTCGTAGTAGTAGCCAAAGTCGTCGTCGTGAGATTAATGGTGGCATTGGCGCACGCGGAGGATGCAGGGTTTGGTAGGAGCTAACAAATCAGCGAGCAGCATCAAGTCGTCGTCGTGCGCAGATTTCGCGTGTAGTGAGTGTAGTGGAGGCAAGTGGGGGTGACGAGAACGGGGCGGCTGGTGGTTGCCGTAGTTTCTCCAGTGATAAACAGCTGCCCGCAATCAATGTCTGCACCGGAACTTCGAAGTCTAAACTCTAAACGCATGGAGCTAGCGACGCGACTGTAACGCACATGAATGCCGGCCTTTTCGTGAATAGGTAAATCGGAGTCACCGTGAATCCCCTTTTATTCCACCCACCACATAGCTGGTGCTTGATCCGGCTGCACAGTAAGCCTCAACAAACCTGACACGCTAAGGGCAGCGCATTTCTTGAGCCCCTGCGATATCGCGTTCCGCTCCAAAACGGCCCCGAGATCATCTCCAACAATGACCTGCGCGAGCTCTCAGGATCTGCAGCGCATTCTCAACGATGCGGGAAGGTGACATGGATCCATGTCTGGGCGTTCATCGCCGCGACTGCTTCTGTAATTTGATTCGATCGCGAGATTTATCGCTCCCATGTTACAATGGGCACGACACTTTGGGGTATTTTCTGCAGATGCTGCAGCTCACCCACTGCTCCTTTACTACGATCTATACTTCGCGCCTTGAGTTCTGCCACACTCACGCAGAGAAGCTCCGAGCGACCGCTGGCCAGGATGGTGATGTCAAACCTCGCTGGCGCGTGCGATGAGCGGTTTAGGGTTTAGGGTTTTCTTCCCAGAACATGGGTAAACAGACCTAAAGCACGGTACAACATGAAACGATGCACATGTACGGATAGAAAGAAAGCTAGATGCGTCGATAGGTAGGTTAGGCTCGCTAGACAGAGGCTCTGTCTTTCTATCTATCTACAATTCTAATTCTAATTATGTCCAATAATGAATCATATATGTATATATACATATAATACTGATACTAATAATAATACCAATAATACTAATACTAATACTAATATGATAACAACAATAGTATTAATAATAATAATAATAGTAAATAATAATAATAAATATAAACATATATATATATATATACATACTGAAAGGTACGCCGTGGAGCGGGGAGACCCTTCCACTCTCATTCTCTCTCTCGCTCTCTCTCTCGCTCTCGCTCTCGCTCTCTCTCTCTCTCTCTCTCTCTCTCTATATATATATATAGAGACATATATACACATAGTTCTATATCTATCTATATATATATGTATACATACATGCATACACATAATATGCACAGAGGTGTGCCAGCATGTAAGGACTGTACTGTACTTCTGGCCAACGAAATCAGTTGACCATGACCATGTGCAGCTGCGACACGGCTCCTTCGAAACCACTTGTGACTCTCCGAAGCAGTCCTGAGCAAAGCTTTGACAAGCTCTCCGCGTGGGATTTAAAGCCTCGACTCCTTGACTCTCACAATGGCGCTACGTCGAAGACAACTACTTCCTAGCTGTCGAGCATCACGAACGCGCATCTCGGTGACTCGTTTTCAAACCCAAGGATCACCTGTTGCTTTCACCCGCCTAGCTGGCTGGATGTTGGCGCACTGACACTGGCCACTTGGGGATGTATTCGACTCCCACAGCTCGGCGGACTGCGTGAGGTAGTCTGGCGATGTGTCTGTGCCAAATCGGCCGTAGCACTGTGTGCAATGATCCGGGTCTGCGAGGGTATCCACCGGCTTTCGGGTGTTTCGACTCATCTCGCGCTCGCAGAAGACAGGCAAGGCGGGTCTGGTCAGTCGATTACTCAGTTCAGGATTGCAGCTTCAAAAAAGCAGCAACAGAACGGCTTCAGGCTCAAATGTTACGCTCGGACCCGCCACGTGAAATTTTTCGTCGGCATGAAGCAAACGGAATGGCACGCGCGATGAACAAACCGAGGTTTGGGTCTTGGTCCTCACACTCGGACTCCCCATGCGAAGCATTTCCACATTCGCCTGCTTAAGAGATGATGCTAAGCCAGACCGCAACCTGCCCAACAAAATCCCGTGCAAAGGATGCCAAACCACAAAACAGCCGGCTTTGGGTCTGGGGAACCGGTCTAGGGAGGAAGAAGAACCGCTGTGGGAATCTTATGGTATGGACCTGGAATGGGAAGGGTTTCGCTTGCATCATTCGTCCCGTGACCATTGAATATACAGGGCCAGGAAATTGTTCGAACTCAGATCACCCTTCCTTGACTAACTAACTCCGCTTCGACAAGTTCCTTGAAAGGAATACTTTAAAGTCAAACAGCTCCCAACAGGCCAATCTAAACCAGGCTGACTCCAACACGACTGCCATCGGATTCGCTCCAAGTAACATTCGGCCCGAGACGTCCAATTTCAGAGCCATCTACGAACTCCCCTGTGCTTTTGACCTCAGCAGCGACATGCTCACGATGCCTGGGCACACGCACCGCCTCTGCTTGTGAGAGTGTGTGTGTGTGGGTTACATTGGTCACTCCTGCGTGAGTTGCATTTGCCTCCATGAATGCAAGGTGCTGAGATCAGGCCCAAATACTGCGAGCCTCTGAGCCGCCAGCATGTCCGCCCGAGTACACTGCCAGTTCGCCTCGCTCCACAGGTGCTTCTAAGGGTCCGTGGTTGCTCTTGGTTTGCTTCTGTGAATGCTGAAGAGCACCCTAGACTCGTTTTACAACCTTTTTCGTGCTGTCAAGGCATTCAACATAAATATACATAAATCCATGGAGGGGGGGAAGCACTGAGCGGTGCTACCCGGCAAACCCGCCGGAAGCCCCCGTCGCTGTCACTTTTTCACTTTCACTTTCAAGGCACGGAGTCCAGGTCGGACGCAGCCTAAGACGTGCAGTAATTAAACGTGGGAGGTGGCGCAGAACTCTCTAAACATAGTATGCGCTCACCAGACAGGGGTGGGATGTAACCAGCAAGCGGAAAAGCTGTCCCATCCCCACAACAAAATCAAAGATGGCACATGGACGATGCGTTAAAATTCCTGGCGCTGTCAGTCAGCTACAGTACAATGCCAGCCGTCACCACACCGAGCGAGCAACCCGGCAGAACAACAACCAACCAAACCCCATCCCCGGAACCCCACCAAAGAGCCGAACGCCGCGAACAACCACCCAGCCCAAAATCCCAACACCACCGCCCCTAAGACGAGATGCTGACAGATGACAAAGGGAATAGCCTGCTACCTCTAGCGACTCTAGCCTGTGCAGAGGGCAGATACTGAGAGCTCACGGCTCAGGCAAGGCCGCCGGCCCCGCCCCCTCTGTAGGTTCGGGCGGTGCCGTGCAAAACGTCAAAAGTCCTCCTCCGTTACTGGC
>CAJNJA010028265.1:18465-31493 GCA_905231915.1 Symbiodinium necroappetens | reverse complement strand
CTGTTCATCAGTCATTCTTGGAGCGCGGGTCGTTGGGAGAAGTTTCTGGCCCTCTGCTTTTATCTAAATCTACAGATGGCCACCGGATGTTGCATGATAACTTGGATTTTCTTCATGGTGCTGTTGACCACCTTGCATGGTGCGTCGGGTCTTGGGGGAAGTCGACTTCTCCTCCCTTGCTTTGTGTACCTGCCGATGGCGACATTTTTTGTAGTCTTCTTTTTTGGACAGCAGCTTTCTGTTGGACGGTGCTCTCCGTCTATTTGGATAGACAGGTTGTGCATCCATCAGACAGATCTTGATCTGAAATCCGAACAAATCAAGTCCGTGCCCACATTCGTTGTCCGCTCTTCCCGGATGCTCATCCTCTGCGATGGGTCTTACTTTGAGAGATTGTGGTGCAATCTAGAGCTGGCTACTTTTGCTCGACATGGAGGTGTGGATAAGGTTGATGTGTTGCCTCTTTGGCTTGCTCCCTGGCTGCTTTGCTGTATTTCTCTCGAGCTCCTGAGTGCCAGCTTGATGGATCTTTCTCAGCTTGTGTTCCCCAATTGGATGCTGACTATGAACAAGCACATCATGGGGCTCGCCGCGACACTTCTGGGAGGCAACCCAGTCTTGCTGCAATTGTTCGGCTGGCTCGTCATCTGGATGACGTCATCGATGTCCACGCTCCCGGCCTCTATACCCAGCTTCTTCTCTTTCCGCATGAAGATTCGGCATCACCAGCTTATCCTGGATCAAATGGCAGACTTCGACGTAAGGGCGGCAAAGTGTTCTGAGCCCTCGGACCGGGATGCCATCGAACAGCAACTGCAGGAGGTGTTTGGTGAGCAGGATTTGGCCGAGGCCTCAATCGGTCTCGGTTCTATTGCCGTGGATGAAGGGGAGGTGAAGGTTCAACGGTTTGAGAGCTACCAGGCCACCGGTGATCCGCTGGACCGCTTCAATGCCTACGTTCGAGGTGTCCTTCGCGACATTGTCATGATGCAGATCGGCGATGAAATCTACGTGCCATGGCCGCTGTGTCTGACTACCTGCCTTCCTATGATCTTGTATTCCTCAGTGAACATTCTGGGCTGCGATAACGGCTCTTGTGAGGAATCTGCGCGTGTGGCAGGTGCTTCCTCGATGCTCCAATACATGCTCGCCAACGTGCTGGGCTGGACGCTCAACATTCTGCTGACATTCCCACTCACCTATCCGGTCATGCTGCGGATGCTGAAGTGTGTTCTGTCCTTCGGCGATGGTCCGGTGCAGCGCAGTGCAGCTTTCTTGTGTTGTTTCCTGGCCTATGAATACACGTATATATGTGGCGGGTTGATCTGGGGCTCGTGGATTCCCGCTGTTATGGACCCCTCGCCGATTCAGCTCACAGTTTTCCTCTTGGTGATCACTGTCTTGGTCATCCAGAGCATCTGTTTGTTTTGCAGGTGGGAAAGGCAAGGCCAGAAACACCAGTCATCATGTCGCTGTGTCCAACGGCAAGTCGCGACGTATCAGCCAATGGACGCCGCAAGTGCTTTGCCTACGACCGTCTTCCATGAAACTCCTGAATGAGCCGATGGCAGTAGTCACCAAATGCTTGGCGAGGAGAGGGCGGACTGTACAGTGGAAGCTTTTGATGTGGTTGGAGCCTTTATTTATCTGCAAGCGTTGACATCGTCCCTGGTGAAGTCTTGTTGTAGAACCATTTGACTAGAACTTTAAGTTTAAGGCACTAGAGTAACAACCCCGAGGGTCCACTGCGCAGCTGCCTCTGGTGATCTTCGTGTACATGCTGCCTAGGTCGGAGGTGAAGTTCCTCACCTCCTTTCTGCACGTCCATGTGCGTTTCACCAATACACAACCGGAAGGACCTGTAGTCGAAGCTCCGTCTGCAGCACATCCGTCTTTTCAATGGTGGTGTCAAAATCAGATTCTGTGGTGTGCGCTGAGTATCTCTTGAAGTTTGGCAAGAGCCCAACCTTACAACTTTCACTTCGAGCGTGCCCTTGTCGATTTTTTTGCGTGGTTCCAAGGTTTAGTGTAGCCTCTGCTTCTTGCTTTGCTTGTCGTTGCCTCGCCTGGCCGGTCTGAGTTGTGAGAGCCTTCTGTTTCCGCAGTCATGTCATTTAGTGTGCCCCAACACCCTGTTCTAGTCATGGGGGCCCCTATTGAACACCTTTCAAGAACCCCTCATAGAACCCCTTAACGGAACTCTTTGCAAAAGCTCTATAGCAGCAAGCTTGCTCCTTCACGAAGCAGAGAGGTCGAGCTGCTTTGCACCCCCCTAGGGGATGAGGGCACGCCCAGTGAGGACCGGCTGTTATGTACATGGTTCTCCGGGTTTAGGGGTCCGTAGGAAGGTGTAGTAAGAAGAGGAGGTGCACAATGTGGAGTCGCAAGTTTAGTAGAGAGTCGTGAGAAGATAGCGATAAAAGACAGAGAGTGTCATACAACTTCAAGACTTGCTGCGATGCTGAAGATTGAATAGAAGCAAGTTTGAACGCCACCTTACACCACTTGGAACCCTAGTCGTTCAAACAGATGTCATCTTTATTCTTCTGTCGTGCTACTTTCTGTTCGGAGTTACCCTAAACCATAAAGCCGAAAGTCGAGGTCTGCTACAGGATTCCCAGGATAGTTCGCGATTTGTTCTTGCAGCTTTCGGCCTTTTTCGGCCAACAGCGTCATCGGCTCAGGGTTCAGGGCTTAAGGCTGAAGGTTTTAAGATTTTGGGGCTTAGGGTTTAGAGTTCAGGGCGAGAAGGCAATGCTGGCAGTCATCCAGTCCGGTTTCAAAAAAAGGGCTCAAGGTTTAGGGTTTCGGGTTTCAGGTATTTTGCAGTTTCTCGGCTGGTTGCGAGAGTCCTAAAATGCAAAAGGTATCTTGCAGTCCCTGCTCAAAAAGAAAGGATTGAAGTTGAGGGCTTAGGGTTTAGAGTTTAGGGCTTACGGTTCAAGGTTCAGGGTATATGGGAGCCGGCTACAGAAGAATCCTCGAGCCCTGGTGTCCTAAACCCGCAACCTCAAAGCCCTGACTGAAGCTGGGCAGGCTGTGCCGAGACTTCCATGCTGCAACCCTTAGAGCCTTAGAGAACCGGCAACCCTCCGTAACCCCAGACCACATCTAGTCCTCCAAAATCCTACATACCCTAAACCCTATAGTCCATAACGTACCGGAAGCCGCAGCTCCGTTTTGTCACGCGTGCGAGTGCTGTGACCTTTTTTGAATAACCCAAAGCAAGCCGACCGGCCGGCCGAAAGGAGCAGCAAGCCGATGCTGAGGCTGCCATCAGCGCAGCTGAGCCGCTGGCCTATGAAGGATTTCTGGGTTTTGAGGATTACTGCGAGGACTCTTGCAGAGAGTACCGGTAGACTGCTACTGATTGCAGCTATTCCCACTTCTTTTTACATATTCCATGGCTGCTTCCACCTCCACGACCACGACCACGACTTACTACTATTGCTACTGACGGCTACCAGTAGCAGAAGCCTTATGATAATCTGCTTTCTGCAACTGCCAGGCGCTGGCACACGATGCCATTTACATTCGCAGGTCTGGTCATCATAGTATTCAGCGCAACTACGAAAAAGAAGGCATGACGATGGGAGACTTGAGCGCGTCGCGCGCGAAGGCAACCAGAGCGGTGATGCAGCAACTAAACCCTAAACCCTAAACCCTGATACATCCTGATACTGTCAGTGATGGAAGCCCTCGACTACCTGGAGTTGTGGTGAAAGCTAAAAGCTGTGTGGGGTTCAAGGTCTCGGCACATGCCAGCTTGAATGGCCTCCAGGTTAGGGTTTTTGGGGTTTAGGGGAACGACCTGTAGGACAGTTGACTGGAGTTCGTCGTGTATGTTGACATTATGTTGACTGGAAATCTATAGCTGCCCTCTGGTAAAGCTTGACTTTCGGCTGGATGCATCTTGTGCCGCTTCGCTCCTCAGCCTCAACTGCTATACTTAAACCCCAATCAACCCTAACGGCCCTAACCCCGAAGCTGTTTATCCCGGACCAGGGGAGGCAAATTATGAGACACCAAAATCACCAAAGCCTCGATGAGTTGCCGGTTACCCTCGCAGAGGTTTTTTTAAGCTACAACGGTTGAGTGGCGAAGTTTTCTTCAAGCCAAGGCAGTCAGTGCGCGATGTCGAGGAAGCCTTGACGTTCGCAAGGGGTCGGCAAGGGGGCGTGGCCTCGAACCCTGAGGCCTCTGGCTTGAGGTTTACCATAGGGGTGCAGGAGTGGCTTTGTATGTGGATTCCTGCGAGAAAGGGTGGTGCTGTTCTTCGGGGCAAGCCTGCCATGCGCAGGAAGTTGGGAGTATACTCGCTGGTGCTGCTGCTGCTGCCGCTGCTGCAATTACCCTGCATTATCGCCCTTGCTCATTGCTTCTGAGTTTGCGTTCCGTCTGAAAGATCCTCCTCATCCTTCCCACGCAATCCTCATGATCGTGATCGCCATAGTCATCATCTTCAGCTTTGTCATCATCGTCTTCATCAGATTCGCCGTTGAGGTTGCCATGCTGCATGTCGACAGTTTAATCACAACGACGGCTGGATGTCTTTGCCACAAAGTAGCAGTTATGCAAGTCTTGTTAATGCAGTACTTAGCCACAGCACAGCCCAGGTTGCACGCTCTAAACCCCAAAACCTCAAACAGGCACAACAGACGTCGAACCACATGCCTCGTCTGGATTGTCCGAGTATGAGCGCCGAAACAGGCACCCAGACACCAAACCTGCAAGCGGAGAATCACCAAACCTCGAAAAGTTGTAACATCAAAAGCCCTGGCAGGGACACACTAAAAACAGAACCCTATAAGGTCCACCCCCGCCTCGACCCCACAACCGTAAGCCCACCCTAAACCCTGCAATGCGGGCTCGTCCTTGCTACGTCGGAGGGGAAAAAACCCTAAAACCCTAAACCCCTAAACCCTAAACCCCTGTCGAACGCCATGCCTGCTTCCTGCGAGTGTGTGAGTCGAAACCCCTAATCCCTAAAACCCTAACACCCTAAACCCTAAACCGTCCCGAATAAGCCCCATCAAAAAAGACGTCAAAAAGACCGCTGCTCTGGAGGCGGAGGAGGCGCTACTGCAGCTGGAGGCTGCGGCCTTGGGGGGAGAGTTTGGGAGCTCAGGGGTTTTAGGGTTTTAGGATCTATAGGGGTTTAGGGGCTTTAAGGGGTTTTAAAGGGTTTAGGGTTTATAGGGGTTTAGGGCTTTAGGGGTTCTTTAGGGTTTTAGTTTAGTTGCTGGGCGTGGTAGGGATGTAGGATAGTTCCGTAAGGTTTCGGCTGTGAAGCCTAATGCCTCGATTTCAAGCTGTCAGGTATTCGGTGCCATCGAAAACTAGGGCCCCTTATTTTGGGGTCCTTGTAATAAGGATCCTACTGTTTAGGGTACTATATTAGGGTCCCCTATTTTCGGAAACCCCTGTATTGGGTCCGTTTTAGAAGCTTCGACGGTGTTTCCCTCACTTCGTGCGGCTCGGCTTTGGCTTGCTATTCGCCTTTTGGCTCGGCTTGAAGCTGCCGGCGGGACTATCCTACACAGGTCCGGTTCCATTTCCTTTCTATAGGGCTTAGGGCCTATAGGGTTAAGGGTTTAAGGGTTTGTGGGTACCCTAGAAGCCCTTAAACCCTAAACCGAGTTGCTTCACTTGCATGCAGAGTTACGATCATGCGACCATGGTTTCGCAATGTGCGTGCCAGGTTCGCATCCAAAACTGTCGAGGCCCTGATCCTAGAGTTTGGGAATGTGAATGTCGGGATTTGGGGGTTAACATAGTAGCTGAGTAGGTAACCTGCAACTTTTTTGGGCTAGGGTACTCAGCCCCTAAGTTAAGGTGAAGGGCGGGCGATTTATTGGAATCGCCAGATGCGCTGAATTGTTGTTTTCTTGGTTGCTTTGCTTGGGTGTGCTTTGGTTGTGTACAGAAAGCTTATCTCCAGGGTTCACAGTCGAGTGTTTAGCCCAGGGTTTGGGATCTATTCGGGTTCAGATTTGCAGATTTAAGATTTGGGCTTCAGTTCTTCCGGCAGGTTGAAGTATTTCCGGCAATTGAGCTGAACCCGAAACCCTAAACCTTCAGCTTATAGAGCAGATGGAAGAACATGAGAGGTGTTTGCAAATTCCGACATCCCAGGTCTAGATTTTGTCACTGAACCCGGAATGCTGCCAATCACAGATCGTACCCTAAACCTCTAAACCCTAAACCGTGGAGGTGCTTGAAGCTAGGCATAGGGCTTCAAGGCTTTTAGGGTGGCGGCTTCACATCTCCTAGTCTCTCCCGAACCTCATGCACCTAAGCGAGCATCCACCGAAATTCTGAATAGCCACTTGCTGCTATCGGTAGTCACACTAGGCTTTCATTGTTCGAGCCCCTGTTATCTTACACTCACGTGCTACCGTCATGACATTGCTGTGCGACTTTAACTGTCGGCATCACTGCTATGCTGCTGCCAGCCAGAGTCCTGTAAAGCCCAAGGCCTGCACAACACTTTTCGATCCGTGATAAAAAACCCTAAGCCAAAGTATCGAGTTGAACAAACCGGGGGGGGTAAAGTTCTTCAAGGCATTCTTGACTGCTGATCTGAGAAGCCATGTGGTCGTTTGGTGGAAAAAAAACTTGGCCTCCTATTAGTAGTAAATTCAGGTATGCCACACTATTCAGCAATATCGTGTATCGCTAAGAATAAAGCAACTTAAAGATTTAGCAAACAACCCTCCCGAACAGGGAGCTTGCTATGAAAGCCGTTGCAAGTGTGAAGGTTTTTCCCAACTAGTGACTAGCCGACTAGCCCAAATCATGGTACCTTGTGCGGCCCTTGTTCTGGTGTTCGGGGCCACTTTCAGAAAGTAGTTCCGCATTTTGATACGTTACAGGGAGTTTGGCAGTTCCACGATAAGAAGATGTGAAGATGCTCCTGAATCCTATATGTCCGGAACTGACGAATCTAGAGTTCTTCCTGCCCCATCACCTCGTGCAAAATGCCACTCTCCCAAACCTGCACTCGGGAGGCCTGCCCAAAACAAGCCCTTACTACCCTTATCATGAGTAATCTTTAAACGAAGCCTCTGAAATGCTATTCTATAACTCGCAGACCTGAACCCTTTAAAACCCTTAAACCATCGAGCCGGAAAGCCTTAAATAGACGCCTCTTAAAAAACCCTTTCTGCTGCCCGTAAGGGTGCAGAGTTTAGCCCGTCACCAAAGCCTCTTCAGGCCTCGGGCTCAAGGCTTAAAGTTCAAGGGTTTAGGGTCCCTTTCTTAACGGTTTATATCGGTTTACGGTTTAAGGGTTTAGGGTTTAGGGTTAGGAAGGAAACCGCCGCGATGCAAGGATCTGGCGAGTCCCCAAGCCCAGATGCAAGAAAGCTTCCCTAACTCTACGCACACCCCGGGCCGGAGACGGAAAAGGGTCGCTCAACAAAAAAGCCCCGGGCCCTGAAGAGGTACAGTAGAAGAAGAGAGGAATTTCCAACATCATTTCTTAGGGTTCTCATTCAAGTCATGTGTCTGTATATATATATATAGAGAGAGAGAGAGCTTAATCATTAGAACAGGGCTTGGGGGTATATTAATATACTATATTAATAGTATAACACACCCCGAAAACCAGTTTCTCATTTTTAAGGCCCCTAGACCCTAAACCCCAAACCCTAAACCCCCAAAACCCCAAACCCTAAACCCCAAGCCCTAAACCCTACACCCGAACCTTCTGTTACTGGAGCAATTGGGAGGCCGCCTCTTTGATGTTCGATGCAACTCGCCTCTGGTGGCCAAGTCCGAGGCAAATCAGGGTTTGGGGTTTGGGGCTTTAGGGTTTTAGGGCAGTTTAGGGTTTTAGGGTTGTTGGGGCTTTTAGGGCTTTTGGGGTTTTTGGGTTTTAGGGTTTAGGGTCAATCCTTCAACAACGTACTTCTCCTTTCTGTCTTGTTTCATAATTACTACTTACGAGTCCAGCAAGTGATCGTCTGGCCATGAGTGCTAGCTGCTAGTGTGTATCGCAAGCTGCGTCCAGTCTTGTTCGTGTCTTCGGCGCGAACTCGCATTGATGACCCGGCAACACCTCAAGAGGCCTAACTGCAAAGAAGGACAGGCTGAGCCTGAATACAGGGGCCGAAGGTTTTACCACGACTTTTCCGTAGTAGCCCCAGAATATATGTTTATGGCAACATACAACCCCCAAAGTTCGATGCTGCTTATAAGACACCTTTATTAGGGGTTTAGGGGTTCTGAGCTCTGATGCTGCTTGCGGTGGCACAAATTTCGGCTCGGGGTTCTTTTGGGGTTGAAGGATACAGGGTTTGGAGGCATAAGCCCCGCATCCTGAACTATTCTTGGGGTCTTAGCGTGGGTGTAAGTAGGATAGAAGTATGGTGTACTACGGGCATGTGGTTGCATGGGGTTGCTAGTTACATAGGCCCGCTGGACTTGCGTACCTATGAACAGCATGAAGAGATGGAAGTTTAGGATTTATGTCTGGGTCTAGGTTGTGTTGACAAATCCCCGCAAGCACAGCCCCAACTACAGGAGCCCTAGGTGGCTGCGCAACAGGCCCTCGAGACTCGAAGCCTCAAGAAACTCCTGAACATGCACCACAAAGAGGCCCTGAGATCTTGATTCCTGGTTCCCGACAGACCGCCTTGACCCAAGCCCTAAACTCTAAAGCCCCAAGCCAAACCTTAAACCGGACATGAGGCGCCTCCGGTCGCGAAGCGCCGCCGCATGTAAACATGCGAGGCAGCCGATGCAGAGGGGAACTCTAGACACTGCCAGAAGCCCGGTTGTAGCATCCAATTTCTTGATAGGTTACTGTCTCTATTAGCCAATGGAGCAGCAACCCATTGTTAACGTTGAAACCTGTTGTTGACGTTGCTGGGCAGGTTTTTGCCGGTGTTTGCACGATCAAACCGTCGATTTATCGAACCTGGTAAAGTGAGCCCTTAACACAAATGCCCTCAACCCCTAAACCCCAAAGTCCTATTCCGTGGAACCTTATCTCCACAGAAGGCCCTGGAAGGAGGATCCTTGGTCGCGGTGTCTTTTCCCTGAATGGCAATAGTAATAGCAACCCTGGAGCACGACACGGTTAAGGGTGTAGGGTCTACAGTACGGTTTTGTCGGTTTTGGCTTTAGGGTGAAGGGTTTAGGGTTTTCGGTTTTCGGTTTTGGCTTTAGGGTTAAGGATTTAGGGTTTTTGTTTTTCGGTGTTGGCTCTAGGGTTAAGGGTTTTTGGGTTTTGGCTAGGGTTCAGGGTTTAGGGTTTAAGAGTGGTCCTTGGGTTGATTGGCGGTGGTGTTGGGCTGCATTGGAGCTTCCACCCCATCCCTTAAACCTAAACCCGGGTGTAGGGTTTATAGTATAGGATCCTAAGCGAATCAAGGTGTAAGGTTTAGAGTGGAGAGTTTAGAGTTTAGGGGCCTTTTTTTGGGGTTTATGGTTTTGGGGAGATGGGGGTATCGGCTCATTGTCTGGAGCCTGGCACTGTGATATAGCTTTCAGCATGAATTCCGAGATGTGTGTTTTGTGGTTGGAGCTTGGTTTGCGGCTAGTTTGCATGCGACACAAAAGAGGGTCCCGTTCTGGGTCCCCAGTATAGTACGGCACCCTCCAACAGGGACCCTAATTCAGAACACCACCAGCTTGGAGCCAAGCTAGAGTTTTCCCAATATCGTCTATTGCAGGAGTACGCCCTAGGCAGACCCCAAGCCCCGAAAGGAGTGACTGGTGGCCGCACGGGATGAAGCGTGGCGAACACACGGTTTAGGGTTTGGGGTTTTGGGGTAGGCCTGACACTTCGAGTGCCTAGAGAGAGGGGGAGAGAGAGAGAGAGAGAGTTTACTCCGAATAACGGGACCTGGCGCATGTCTGAACCTCAAAATCATACAAAGAATCGCTGGCTCCCACGTGAACATGGCAACGGCTCGATTTTAATAGGAGACAACCGCCCAAAAGAAAGCCCGCAAGAGGACTTGATAGCAAGCCTTACGACCTACCTGGGCCCTGGAGAGCCTCAGTTTGAAGAGATGCGAGCCTGACGCCAGAGATCCCTAAACCCTATAAACCCTATAAAACCTATAGACCCTATAAACCCTAAACCCCTAAACCCTAAACCTAGCATCCAGGCGTGGGCTCTGCTCTCATCCGCCGGCTGGTCTGAATCGACTTTGCATCACGACGACTTCACCTCCGACACCCGCTGTTGAGGCTACAACAACGACGACAACAACAACAACAACTACTACTACTACTTCTACTTCTACTTCTACTTCTACTTCTACTTCTACTTCTACTTCTACTTCTACTTCTACTTCTACTTCTACTACTACTACTACCACCACTACTGCTACTAGGGGTTTACGCAGAGGTCCCGGGGTTTCGCTTTTCACCTAATGCTGTGTTCTTACGGGTTAGGGCCTACGGTTTGCCCAAAACCTAAACCCAAAATCCGAGTGTGTATGTGACGCAGAGAGCTCGGAGAAAGAAGAAAAGAGCCCTGGCAGTGCGCGGCAGGTGATCGAAATTTCGGCTACACTCTAGGCCTCAAAGCCCCTCTGGTTCTATTTCACCAACTTAATTCCGAATTATCCTCAGGGCTTAGTCGCTCGGAAGCTGGTCTTGAGCAGTGAAGATCTACGGTTTGGCGTACAAAGTAGACGGAAAGGATATCTTCGCTCTGGGTGTGTCGCCACGGCTTTGGCTGCACCATTATTCCAGTGCCCACACTCAAAACTACGGGCGTGGATGCTGACCTTAGTCATTTCTGCCCTCTCTACGGTCTCTACGCTGACATCCTCAATGTCTGGCTCAAGTAAAAGTGTTTTATCGCGTGGAGTCTCCTCGTCCCCTCTGTTCGCCATGAGCTTGCCAAACGGCATGATAGGGAAAGTCAGAGTGCACCTCGCATGCGGTTGAGGCTCTCAGAGTTGGGACGCTCAGAATCTGCAAGGGTGGACCTAGGGGGGCCTTAGTAGGGGTGTAGCCGTGAGCATCTCTGGTCGACTTAGGAACTCGTGAATAAGAGCCCCGAAAGTGCCCGGAGTTGCCTAGAAGGTAGGGATGTGCTGACGTTGATGTAAAGGGTTTGGGGATTCTTTACTACTTTTGAGGGCTCGTAGGGTTTAGGGTAAAGTTTAGGGCTGATAGGGATATATGACCCTCAACCTCTAAATCCTAGACCGTCGCATCCTGCAAGAACCAGTCCTTGCTGTCAGTGGTCCGGATTTCCGTTTTGCAAGGAACGGGAATTTGATCCCATTTAGGCTTCCTGTTAGTTGTAATGTTCCTTCAGGGCTTTAGGGTTTAGGCTTCCTTTCAGGGGTTCCTGTGAGGGGTTTAGGGTTTTGATTTGCTTCTTGAGTTCCTTGAAGGGTATGTATAAGGATTGCATGAGCGGTTTAAAGGCTTAGGAAGTTTAGGGCTTGCTACCTTTATAAGTTTTACGATCACTAATACTAACATTATTACTAATATTATTGCCATTATTGCTATTATTATTACTACTAATATTACTATTGTTATCACTGCTAGTAACGTCTCAACAGGGAACCTGGGGCTTTTTGCGCCCCAAAGCCCGTAATCGCCGAGCACTGGATAGCGGCACAGCTCGGTCTTGGGGGTAAAAAAAAGGGCTGAAAAAGGCCTTTAATACGGCTTTCTAGGCACGGGAGTTTCACAACCATCTTAACTGCTGGGTTTAGGGTTTAGGGTTTTGGCAGAGTCTGGGTTCAAGAAACTCCGAAATCCTGGGACCCCATTATGAAGCCTGTAAACAAGCCCAGCAGCTCACCGCATGTGAGGGTCAACACCTTCATCGCTGCTCGGCTGCGCTTGGCTTCGTTTCACCGTGGTGGTTTAGGGTTTAGTGTGGTCCAGCTGGGAGGCACTTCAGAGAGACCTCGTTCAAAAACAGGGTAACCACACTCGACCCGACCCGCATAGTTAAGCTTTTGAGGTTTAGGGGGCTTTGTTTATGTCTTGGTAGTCGGTGGAATTGCAACTCATCTAGTCGAGCACAGCTAGTGCAGCGCATGCCGTATAGTCATGTCATCATGTCAATGTTTGACATTTAGAAATGTTTTTCCAGTATCAGTGGCATAATCTGTGGTCCTAAACAGCATTCCACGCAGACTTGGTGCGAGTAGTGCGTAAGCTGAGCTTAGGTTGAACAGACCACGAGCATCGACAAAGATGCTCTTGTTGTAGCACGGATTCTTGTGCACCAGGAGCAAGGAGGATGAGCAGCAATCCCCGATCCCTGAGACCACCAACACCCAACTGCAAATATGCGCACCCCCCAACCCTAAACTCAAAACCCCCTCCGATGTAGGAAGCCATCCTGAAGTAACAATAATAACCGTAAAGGTAATAATTATTGCATGTATATCAATACGTACGAAAAAGCGGTTAATCTCATGAAAAAATCTCTTGCGTGAAGCTCTGTGAGGTTTCCACAACTACCCGCCTAATCTCTAAACTCTAAACATGCTCAACTGTTCGGGCCAGGTCCTCCAACAAGTTTCTCACTCAAGAGTGCTTATAGCTGGATGTTGTTCTGAGCTTAGGAATCATGTGTCAGTATTAACCACAGGACTAGTAAGATTATATCCGTTCGAGGGGGCTTATGGGTCGTAGCCTTACGGTCGGTGGGGAAGCAGCATTTGGCTTTCGGGTGTAGCAAAGGGCTTTCGGTTTCAACAAAAGGCTTTTGTTTGTTGAGTCCAGGATTGGATGACGAGCATCATTCTTATGAAGGAGACTTGGTAGGTTCTACCACAACATGGTCTGCTGCCCATGCTATTGCAGCATTCAGCTATGCGATAGCAAAACACGGTATATACATCTTACAAGCACTGCTCCCAGCGCCTCAAGCCCAGGACGTCGAAGAAACGGACGACGAGCAGTCAGAGTTGCCCGTGGCGGGGATGAAGACGGAACCAGCACCGACTCTATGGGGAGGCCGACGGGGTTCATTATATATCATATATTACATATTCTACAACATAAATTATATATTATATTATATTATACTA
>CAJNJA010028265.1:0-18365 GCA_905231915.1 Symbiodinium necroappetens | reverse complement strand
TATATTATATTATATTATATAATATACTTTTATTATATAATATACTTTTATTATATATATATATCTATCTATATTGTATATTTCAGTCTTCACCGAATGTTTCGCCTACAAGCTGAGTCCATAGCTGCAGATCTGGAACCACCCGGAACAGCTCTAGTTGGAAATCGCTTGACTGATTCGGACTTTGACTCTTGAAGGTCCAATCAAACGCCCTAGGCCCTCCACCTCGCAACTTTAAGCCAATCAGATGTCAAAAGCAGCAGAGTGTGGGTTTGATGTTTCGAGGATTTTGCTTGTAGCCTCACGAGGGGGTTCGGTCGCCAATCTGAAAACTGGCTGTGTAGGGTAGGCCCTAAGTGAGTGAGGAGACCCTGCCCTAAGACCCTTTCCCTCCCAAACCCCTAGCAAGACCCCCCTCCCCCCATCCCCCAAAGCTTTAAACCCCTGAATCCCTGATCCTCTAAGCCCGAAACACCCTTTTTGTAGGACTCTGACTAAGAAACCTTGACCCTATAACCCCAATATAATATATTAGGATTCAGGTAGAGAGCCCTCATAAAGACCCCGGGATTTCTGAATCAGGTTCCAACATTAAGCCGCAAAACCCCTGCCAGCGGGAGGACTGAACAGCCCACAATCGCGTGCCATATATCCAAACAGCACAGAGCAGGAGCCGGAGGCGCGGACTTAACATAGGTCGGAATAATCTGGGCTCCGATACTTTATTATGTTATTTTGGGCACGTTCCTTAAAGGAACCATTATGGAATAGTCTGGGCTGCTAGACTTGATCAGGTGTGTTTGGACCTGTTCCTTGAAGGAGCCAGCATGGAATAGCAGCTTCTACCTGTTATGTCTCTCGTACGGTCCCTGATTACCGCAAAGCCCTGCGGTTGTATTTCTGATGACTCATAATCTCCTTGTGTATATATATATATACATATATAGTCTCACTGTTTATAGTTACAAGTATAGTATTAATCTACCCCAAACCCTTGGCCTTAACGTAGATCCCTGAAGGAACCCTTACAGGACCCTTAGGTAGGGCCTTAGTGTTTGGAGCCTTTCCGTAGGTCTTGCTTTCGGCATCTGGAGTTTTCCATCGGGTTTGCGGGGCGAATCGGGCGCTTTAGTCGTGGATGTCGTAGTTGGGTCTTCTCGGGTGTTGGGTGAGGTGGTAGCGTGTGGGGTCGAGTGTCTTTTGTGCAATTTCTGTCTGAGTGTATCTTTATGGCGGCTTCGGACTTTTGTTTATTGCATAGATGTTCATCGAGAGTTCGTGCGCCAGTTTATAGGATCCTGCTTCAACGACGAGTGATCCCTACAGTGGGATACCTTAGACCGCAGTCCTGGCTAAACCCAAAACCTCATCAATGAGCCCTTCACACTCCAAAGTGAGAGCAAACCCTTGCAACTTGGCTTTTGATTTTAGATGTGGAGCCCAGTTGTGGTGAACTCCTTGCCTGCCTTGTGCGACGAGTTGCGAGAGTCAAAAAATGCACGGCTTCTGATGGGTATGGTGAGGCAAGAGATGTATAGAGCTTAGAATTCAGGTCTAGGGGGTTGAGGTTTTAGGGATCAGGGGTTCAGAGCTTTCTGAAAACAATAGGAACTCCCGCAGTCAACTCCATCTCAAAGGTAGGGTTTACTCGGCTGTTTCCCTGCACGGCGCTTCGGAACCGAGCTTTAGGATTTTCGGCCTGCTCCTGGCATGTGTGAATGAAAACCGAATAACACGAGCTATGCCCTGAAACGGAAAGACCTAGCACGCAAAGAGCAGACACAAATTACCCTAGTATATGATGATATAACATAGTAGAATATAACATATAATATATGCCAAACTATACTATACTATGATATAAAGACCGTAAGGCCTTGCGCCAGTCCTAAGCCCTCCCTGCGAGGTAGCCGAGGCGAGCAGGAGGGTACCATGCCTATTGGGTAATGAGCCTCTTTGTGCGGAATTCGGCGTGCGAGCCCCAGCGGGAAGCGCGCGGATCGTCTGCTTGCTACCCTCATTACTTCCAGTTTCCGCCCCGCTATGACCACAAGGAACACAAAACCCTAACCAAAGCCCTAAACTATATTAATTCGTATTATCGGCGACTCTTTCATTGCAATTCCAGAGCCATGCCTCCGCACCCCAGATCGGGAGACCAGCCCGGCATCAGAAATTTCAGACTCTGCTAAAGCTGCCAAAGCCCTGACCCCGAACTTCCCAAAAAACTTCGACTGAAAAGCCCCCACAATCCTGAGCCAAAGCCCAAAGGCTCTTTAGGCGTCAGAGTTCGGGGTTTACGACTTCGGAGGAGGTTGAACAAATGCATCGCCCCAGCCTTCTTAGGTGAAAGTGACGATTAAGAACACTTTCATCGACGTAAGCTCCGACGATGACGACGACACCGCGAACCCGATGATGGAGAAGATCAAGAGCGAGCCAGCCCTTCGTCGGGATAGCGTTCTCTTTTTCTTCGAAAGGGGGGTTAGGGTTTACGGTCATGTTTGGGCTGGTTTCGACCTTAACATACGGGACTTGATGACTATTCGAGGGTATATGAATTCTACTACAAGTATGATGAGATGGTACTGCTTGCTATTCAGGCCTCTATATTGGGTCATTAGGGTGTTTGTTTGGTTCCACCAACTCATATTAAAACAAATCTATAGGTACGAATACCTGCATCGATGCCTGCATGAACATGGCTACCTTCTATTTGCACTTGTGTATGTGTAGTTATCCAGCATGTTGCAATGGAAACCGTTGGGTCTATGCTATGTGGATAGCTATACTATACAACCTCAACAATTGCACCATACTGTTGTTTTGCTTGCGGGGCTAGGATCTGTCAGAAGATTTCCTTCTTGGCCCGAAACCCGTCTTTGCCACACCTCGCGAGCACTCACAACCGGGTTCCTCGTACTATACTTTACACTTAACTTGGGATGTAGGTGTGGGGTTTGTGACTTTCCAGAGAGGGCTTCGCACTCGGAGGTGTCATTTTTTTCCACAGAATCCACGAGCTCCGCGGTGCCTCCAACCGCTTAAATTGGCAGTCCAAAATGGCCATCCTCAAACGCATTCCAGCTACAAAACTGAAGAGCCCAGATGTCGCTGTTTGCCACTCCGATGATCTCCAAGTGCTGTCCAGAGGTCCACCCGACGCCCCTCTCCCCGGAGGGTGATGTCCAGAAGCGCGCACCTGGGCTGTTCGAAACAGAGGTCCCGGGTTCTCCGCAAAATGTTAGCTTCCTTGTAGCTTGCAGAGTACAATCACGAAACGGCTTTGGTTGCGGGTTGATGTGATGTATAGAGAACATGTTGGGATGTATATCGGCCTGCTTTATCCTTCGGGATGCCCAGCATCACACGAGAATAGTCGAAAATCGAAAGCCCTGTCTATGGACTCTAAATTTTGCACAAACCCCAAAACCTGAAATCTAAGCAACCCCTAAACCTTCCCTAAACCTCCTAAACCCTAAACCCATCCCAAAGCTCGAGAGCTAAGATTCGCTGAGGTGTGGCAGCCCTCCTCTGATCTCCCCACGCAGGAGGTTGGCCTTTGCTTCGGGGGTTTAGGGTCTCATAAGGTTTCGTAGGGTTTGAGGGTTTGGGGTGTCTAGGGTTTCGTAGCCTTGAGGGTTTAGGATCTATAGGGTTTAGGGTTTGAGGGTTTGGGGTGTCTTGGGGGAGGAGATCTCTGTGTAAAGCCTTCAAAAGCCCAGCGGCCGCAAGAATGTTCTGGGCTTCTGGGCCCTCTGTCAGTGGCCTTGTCCAGTTGCCAGCCGTTTCATGCAGCATCGCGAATCTAGTCTGCTAGTCGAGTTCTGACTGAAAGACATCAACAGCTGGGTATACTGAAATCAAGCTGTGCAAGTCAAACCGCTGCAAATCTGGGCTTGAAGGAAGCGGAGGAGGAGGAGCACGCGAATTCCGAAGATTCTGCGCCAACGGCAAAGGATGGGCCAAAGGTCACATCTCAGGTGGCGGCGTGTCTTGCAAAGTCTGCCCTTCCCCAGACCCCCAAAATGCACGTTGTGGCCCATAGATGTCTAAGTGTTCTAAGACTTAGAACAGTTCATCCTCGTATGGGTATATCGCCAAATGGATGCCACATAATAGATTAATCGCACGCAAGCAAGCATGCAAACATACATGTGTAGTTATTTTGATTATGCATATAACACACCAATAGACACGCGTACATGCGTGTGTATAGATACATGTGAATGTAGATACATGTCACAAAAACAAACACACACAGACACACACACACACGTATATATATATATATTTATATATATATATATATGTGTATACATGTTTGTATGTCCATTTTCTAGAAAGACAGCAGATTGTACCTTCAGCGTTTAAGCCTGGGCCTAGGCTTGACTGGGCGTAGGGTTTGAGGGTGTAGGGTATAGGGGCACTACCACAAGAGGCCCGGTTGCATAAAGGTTTAGATGGGGGCGCCCCTTGAGTCCCAGCTGGGTTTATGGCTAGGATTTACGGGCTGAGGGGTGAAGAGTCCGGCAGAGACTCGTGCGAGCTGAGTTTCGCCTTACTGCCAAAGCTTTGCCGTATGTACCTTCATAACGGGTCTGTTCATGTTGACAGAGAGACCTGCATACCTATACGTTTGTACATACTGAGTTTCCAGCTTGCTTGCAACCGGGGTCGGGTTGAGTAAACCAAAGAAGGTGCACAGCTCAGTGTCCTGTGCCCGCCTGCGCCGTACACATACATACATACATACACACACATACGTTTATACATTTATACATTACACTACATGACATTACATTACGTTACGTTACGTTACATTACGTTACATTACGTTACATTACATCACATTACATTACATCACATTACATTACATACCATACATACATACATACATACATACATACGTACATACATACTAACATAACATAACATAACATAACATAGCAAAACATAACATAACATTAAACTTTCATTACATCCCATCCCATCCATGCATGCATGCATGCATGCATGCATACATGCATATGTACAAACATATACGTACATTTATAGCTATATATTCCTTCTGTATTTATGGGCTTCTATTTATGTACATATAAGCTGCTCATGCATACATGTGTGTTTGTATTTAAACATGTGCATGTATATGTGCGCCTGCACGCGTATGTGTATATGTGTATGTATGCGTACGTGTGTACGTATATGTCTATACATGTGTCTATGTGAACACCTACAATGTCCACAATGTCACCAGCAGGGCACCTTAGCCTTAAACCCTAAACCCTAATTAAACCCTAAAACCCTAAACCCCTAAACCCTAGACCCCTAAACCCTAAACCCTAAACCCTAAACCCTAACCCTAAAGCCCTTCCCCGCCTTCTCCCCCCGAGTGGCCCAGGTGATCGTTCCGCTCGGAGAGCGTCGGCCGGAGCAGTCCGTAGGGTCTGCGTTCCCTAGCCTTTCTTATAATGGGGCCTTTTAGGGTTTAGGGTTTATTCTTAATGGGACCTTATAGGGTTTAGGGCTTATTGTTAGTCATATAACTTCATGTGTGTTTGCTTCTTTGGGCGTTTAATTCTTGCCTTTAGCGTTTGTCAGAAGATCCCAGAGCTTGTCGATTTCTTTTGTTGTGGTGAAGGGTAGGGGTTCTCTTGAATTTGGCGAATTAGGGTGCAAAGGAAGGTCAGTGGTAGTTTGGAGGGGTGTGGGATGTGACTTAGTAATTTAGGGAGTGAAGATTGCAGGATCTAGAGTCTAGAGCTTCGATAGTCTCCGGACAAGTGCACGACTTCGTAAACTTCAGCAGGTGCACGATGTGGGGTGTAAGTATAGGACGTTTACGGCTTAGGAAAGTTTAGGGTTTAAGATGTAGGGTGTAAGCTTGGAACGCTTGGGTCTCAGGTTTTTGTGTGTCCCGCTATGTATATTATATATATATATATGTATATGACAATCTGGACCACTCAGGTTACATGGCTCGGCACAATGCAAGCCATGTTCCTGGTTCTGGCGCCGCGGTACACAATGATACGGTTAATTCAATGGTGCAGAAGCTCGGGGGTAGAGGGGCTAAACCGAAGTGTTAGGTTTGGTATCCCTGGGGCTCCAGACATGCAAATAGTACCTACTTTGCTAATCATATATACCCTAAAGCCTAAACCCTAAACCCTGATAATCATAAATAAAAGTAATATGAACAGGACCTAGCTTACTAATCATATATAACACTATGTGCCCCAGTAACCTAGAGCTCTGGGGTCTCTTTCGGTTCTTGGAGACTCCGAGTTCGGCTTTCAGCATCGGTTTAGGGGTTGATTTAGGGTTTAGGGCAGTTTAGAGGTTTAGGGTTTAGGGGCCATTTGCAAAAAAGGGTTTAGGGTTTTTGATTTATGTCAGCTTCCAAAATGAGGGCTTGCAGCCGCAGAGGTTTTAAGGTTGATGCCTTATGGATAAAGCCTAACGGTTTACGAATTCGGAACTTACTTGGCGCAAAGGTTCTTGCGACATTTCTTATCTTGAGACCTGCAATGATCAATGGGGTTCCTTAGTTGCTGATCGTTTGACGAACTCCCCCAAGCCGAGACACTCCACAATCAACCCTAAACCCGAACCCCAAAACCTAAAACCTCTCGAGTTGCGAGAGCGTGAACCCGAACCACAAAGTCCCAACCCAAAAGTACACCCCGTAAAGAAATCTTCCCACACATTATGCATTGCATTGCGCATATATATATATATATTTACATAGATATAGATATAGATATAGATATAAACACTCTGTGTAATTCTAATGAAATAATATACCACATGTCGTTTATAATCTAGAGTCTGTATAATATCTCCTATGTATACGTTTATGTTAGAAAATATATGTTGCTATGTACTTAATGCGATATCATATCATATCATATATATATATGTATGTATGTATGTATGTATGTATGTATGTATGCATGGATGTATGTATGTATGTATGTATGTATGTATGTATATTATATGACATATCTTTATGATACATTGTATGAGCCCAGGCGCCCCCAGGGCTGCTTTAACTCTGCAGAATGTGCCCACTGCCACATGTGCCTGCCCGGGGAGCTCAAAAGGCACGAGCCTGAGTTCGGGTTTGGATTTTTGGGGTTTAGCCCAGGACCCTATTAAGGGGCCTTGATAACTAGGGTTTTGGGTTTACAATACGATTCTAAACCCTAAACCCTACACCCTAATAATCAAGGCCCCTTAGTAGTGTAGGGTTTGGGGTTTAGGGGTTTTGGGGGTTGTAGGCTTTAGGGCATGGTTTCAAAAGGCTGTAGGGTGGTAAGGTTCAGGGGCTAGGAGTTTGAGGGTCTGAGGTTTCGGGTTCAGGACCTGTGGATTTAAGACCCAAGCCCTAGGCCCTAAACCTTAAACCCTCAATCCCTGGCTGTGTAGAACTGCCTTGTAGCTAGTCAGTCAGTTGACGTCCCATGTTTGGTGTCTTTGGATGGTAAGGGCCTAAATTTGGGTGTTGTGGAGTTGGGTACTTGCCTGTGATGGGATGTTGAGTCCGACTTCGCACCATGAGTCTCGCCTGGCATGTCCGAGTTGTGAGAGCGTAACTCCTGCTGCTATGCTACTGCTGCTGGCACTACCACCATTATACAACCAATACGACTACGACGACAACGACTAGCACAGTTACTGCTTACCACTACTGCTCCCCATGATGTTGCCTGCTGCACAATGCTGTAGCTCTACGGCTGTCGTTGGTAGAACTGCGGGATAGCGTGACCCTCGTAGCTATTGCTTTTGTGTGTGCGTTGTTGCTGTGGGCCAAGGCTCCTGGTTCTTGATAGTCGTATCCGGTAAGCTCAAGCAGCATAAAAAAACACCCGACGAAGCGGATTAATTACCTACTGGCCTATACTATATCGTGACATAAACCAGAGCCACCCAGAATAATGCAAAACGGCAGAGGGACATACAGAGCGGCCTGCTACGGTGCAGTTCTCAGGCGCCTAATGAAACGCCACATCTCCTATGCAGAGGTATAACTTCGCAAGTAGGTTGATGCTTGCTTGGTGGCAGCTGGGATCTCTGGAATTAATTGCGTAGCTAGTTGAGTTGGACCGGTCGTGGTCAGTCCTTGGCTGCCCTGCGCGGCGTGAAAGTCGAAACATATAGCTGCCCACAGCTGTAAACCGACCCCCCATATCCTAGACCCGAAGGCCCCAGAGTTTAGGGTGGGCACTACGATGCAAAGATCCGAGGCTCAAGAAGGCCAAGCAGCAGGCGATGCGTGCACGGGCTCAGCAGCGTGCTCAGCTTGAGGAAGCAGATAATCCTGCTTCTCTGGTAAGCAAAGCTTAGCCTGGGGCTAGGTACATATTTCACAAATCGAAACCGTTCCCATGACACAGATTTACACCCTTCGGACGTGTGTCGAGCTGCCATTAAGCCATGTCAGCCGTCCATGGGCTGCGGCATCCCTCACGAGACCTCATTTGATGCACACCGCCTTCGCAGGTGTGCATTTGTGGTTTTGTTTACCTTCCAATGCTGCTTTCATACCGCGACTTATACAACACATCTTCTTGACCTCACTCATGTGCCATGCCAACAGCATCTTCTGTTTTAAAAGCAGGCCGAAGGGAGAGGGATCCCGTTGCAGCATCTCAGCATCTCGTCCTCTTGCCTTGCTGGCGGGAAGTGTAGGCCCTTTTTGGGGATTTGTAATGGCAGGTGTAGGGTTTGGGGTTTTAGGGTTTAGGGTCCAGGCCTTTAGGGTTTCAGGATTTAGGGCTTTAGGGTTTGGGGTTGAAGGTGCAGGGGTCAAACAGTACTCCCGTACAGTCCCCATATCGCTATGACCAAAAGTTTCAAGAGGATTCCACGGGAATCCTTTTGTGACTGTTAAGAGTCCCGTTATAAGAGGATTATGGGGAAGCCTAAACCCTAAACCCTTTATAAGACTATAAGAGGATTATGGGGAAGCCTACTTGCACCCAGGTCCAGGCCGCTCGACATAGTTCATGATCAGCCTGAAAGGGTTGGGAGAGGTTCCCTGAAGTTGAAGGACTTTGGGGGTCAGGGCTGGGGGTTGGGGGGTTTAGGGGTTTAGGGGTTTGAGGGTCCATGTCTTTGGAGTTCGGATTCTAGCACGAGGTATTCGCGGGTTCTCTCAAGTTTCGATCATCGAGAACCCCTTCCTTTTAGGACCCTGGGAACCATAAACCCAGAGCATTAAACCTGAAGCCTTAGATTCCAAGGATTTTGGGGATAGGTCGGAAAGTTGTTTTCCACCAGCGAGTTTTCCGAGCCGGCCCACAAGCAGGTCAGGCCGATTTGGACAGAGACTGTCTCGAAAGTGTGTCTTGGGAGCTGGGTTGTGGCTGCGTTCTTAACTTTAAGAACCCAGTTGTTGGAGGGTGGGCTTCGGCTTGGTCCTTTGAGAAAAAGGAGCCCCGAAGCTCTGAGGAGAGGAATCGCGCCGCACTTCTCTCTCTAGTTTCCTGGCTCTCCCTTAACTAAGCCTCCTTGTTCCGCCCCCTGAAACCCAAAAACCCCCGAAACCCCACTGCTCTTAACCCGACGCCTTGAAGTGTAGATGCCATCATCCGCGCAAAGATTCCTGCTCCCAACCGACGATCCCAGTTTTAGGTAGGGAGCCGCGACTTTCTCCCCTTGTTCAGAGCCATTGCTGCTGCCGGGCCTCCGGAACACCTGCTACTGATTCTGTCACAGCCACTGATGCCACCACTGCAACTGCTCCAACGATGACTGCGACTGACACCACCACTGCAATGCAACACAATGCAGTATAAGTCAGTACTATATATGATGCCGGTACGGCCGGGCCCCCTCCCCGGTTGCCCCCTTGACGTGGGTCACCCCTGCCTGTTTGGTGTATGTGTGTGTGTGTATATATATATGTGTGTATATATATATACTGTTATCTTTCTTCTTCTTACATCATGATCGTCTTTGTTTTATTAGCTTATTAGCAGTCCTGTGATAACTACTGTTTGCCGTCCTATTGTGATGTGACATATACAATACATTGAATATGCTATGGCATATATAGTATGTATTATATAAGGTAGTACATGATATATAAACACGAATATACAGTATACAATATCTATGACTCAACATTGAATACTACGTTATCCACAACATATTGCTCATAAAGCATGACAAGCTAAACAAATTCACTAATTGTATATATGTTTGTACGCATGTCTTCATGTACATATATATATATACACATCATAGCACACAAGAGAAAGCACAGTGTATTCATAATCTGTTTCATTTTCATACAGCACGTAGTTTAAACTGCATAATCCGCAGTATTGAAATACAATACATGATGGACAGTAGATAGCAGGCAATGAGTACAAGCGAAAAGATAACAGACACAGCTCAATCTTTAATGTAGGCTGTAGAACGTTGATTCCAAGCAGTTCTATGTAGTATGTCGTGTTATGCATGTTGATACAGCATAAAGTTCGTACAATGCAACAGGATATGAGACAACATGCCACCTCAATAGTATCCATTAAAACATCGCACAATGCAATGCAATATTGTACAAAAACATAGTATGACGCAATATAACAAAATATGCTATTATTGTATTATTGCATGGTATTTACCATACTATTGTGTTACAAAAAATGAAACACAACATAATGCAATTTAGTACAATGTGTTTACGCATTTAGCACAAATAGTGTCATTATTATTAACACATGACAATAAAATTAATACTGTAAATATACAGAAATAGTAATACTAACAGTAAACCTGGATAGTTATGATAATCGAACTGAGATTACAAATAAAAACAAGAAGAACAACAGAAATCTAATTATAGCAGTATATCCTAACCACACAACTTATAATATATAGCGTGGATTATCCTAATATGTAAATAGCATCATAAAGATGAACATACTACAAT
This sequence comes from Symbiodinium necroappetens, assembly GCA_905231915.1. Lineage (NCBI taxonomy): Eukaryota > Dinophyceae > Suessiales > Symbiodiniaceae > Symbiodinium > Symbiodinium necroappetens. The sequence continues at coordinate 7,417 of CAJNJA010028265.1, read as the reverse complement.
ACACTAAAACATGACTATAATATATGACATAATGTGTTCTGTTTGTCACTATTGCATCATTCCTTGCTGAAGTAGACCAATCTTTATGATATAAGGTAACACAGCGCAGTGTAGCGTAACCAGACGGACCAAACATCATATAATGTAAAATAGCACAACATAACATAATAAAGTCGATGCAGTATACACGAATAACAACATAGTAGTACAAAACATAATGTAGCGGAACAGTATACCACGTGTATGACCGGCCACTGTCGTTGCCGCAGGAGTTGCCTCAGATTGTGGGTTTGGTACCTCAAGAACTTCTCGGCAGCCCGGTTTTGGAGCACTAAAGTTTCATCGACCTGGGGCAGATGGGCTTGGGGTGTTTGGGCTTTGTTAACCTTGCCCCCTAAATGGTCCTGACTCCTAAACCCCCACCCATGTTACTACCGAAACCGTTATCGCAGAGGTGAAAATCGGGTAGTTTGTTCGGACTCGGAGAGGTTTCACGATTTCGAGTTAGAGGTTTGGGATCCGAGTGGGTTGTTGGGCGATGGAAGTTCAAAGTCTCAAACAAGTAATTGCTTCACCATATATACATATACATATATATATATATACATACACACATATATACACAAGGCTTAGCCACTTCTGCATGGCTACTGTAGATTCAATCACGTTGCACTGTTTCAATGGAGGTGCGGCCAGTGTTTCAAAGAAGTGGCTTGGTTGAACTCCAATCCGTTTCGAAGTCATGGAGTCTTGGATTTGCCTTGGCAGCACTGGAAATAACGCCAACTCTACCGCGGGCGCTGTAGCCGCTAAAAGAGTCACGGCCGTTTTGGGGGATGTACCATTACATCTCTGCAGCAACTCCAAGCAAGGACCGGAAGAAGGCATGGGGAGGCAGGGACGCTTGCTTAGCTGATTCTACTGCTGTTTTCTCTAGCAGTAGCACTGCGGTCGGCCAGAAGGATTAGGTTTCAGACCTTTCAGAGCTTTCTTGGACGGTCAGACAGATGTACTCCCCCGCCAATGCCTGGCCTATCTCGTGACAACTCATGGGAGGTTCATTCAGAAAGAGGGACCCTCGTTCAGAGTTAATGGTAGCTATGCTATATAAAGACGCCAGAGTTAAATAGGGCCACTCTGCGATGTGGGCTCGTCGAAGCCCTGCGGGAGGCCAAAATGTGGGGGCTCCCTATTTTCAGGAACTCCTTGGCGCAGACACTGCGGTTCCGCTTTGCCAGAGTGCGCTGCGGTCACTGCAGTCTCCAAAGTTCTGGCCCGATCCAATGTGAGCATTTGCAGACGAAGCCGTCGCAGTCTAGAAAGGCCTTCCGCTGTCAACAACAGCAATTGCGAAATCATTGTATGTACACGCCATGCTAGAGTCTGCTGAAGTAACGCGTGGGCACGTGATACGCCGCTACGCGCGACGACCTTTCAGTGTGAGTTTATCGGACTCTGCTGGCTTCTAGAAATGTTCGTGGCTGGACTAGTCCGACTAGTCGTGCTCCACAGAGGTGGACAAAAATGGACATTGCTGTGAAGAAGTCCTAAGCCCTTTGTGAGTGAGCGTCCTTGGCAGCGCAACGGACAGCAACGACAGCACTCATGGTATCTGTTTTTTTAGGATTTAGCGACTCATGGCGTCAGGGGTTGAGGAGCAGACTCGGCTAAGATAGATGAGATCCGGTCCTATCTTTTTTAATTGTAACTAGCATGTGACGTGATTTTGAGTGCTGAGTGTGAGCCTACTCCTTTGGACAGCGGGATCGGGCCCGCAAATCTTGTGGTGCCAACCGTTGCATTTTCCCTCATGTGTAAGGGCTGAGGGTGTTGGTTGCGAGTGGCCTTCGAAAGTAAGTTCTGGTTGGATGCATTGCAAGCAGGAGTTCAGATTCTAGCACATGCCGCGGAAGCTTATGCGGCATCTATTCCCCAGCCTCCTGTTAGCTCTTCAGAGTTTCCGCGGACATTCACAGCATCAGGAATCTGCTTCCGGTATGCTCAACGAGTAAGCCCAGTCAGATTGCTGCTTGTGCGCCTCCTTACAGTATCGATTTTAGAGGACCGAGATGCACCCCCATAGCCCTCACATCTAACAAGACTCCCCCTTCCCGCCGTCAAAAAAACACTGGAAGCACCCTACACATGCCAAGCCTTGACACTTAATCCTAATGGACCCTAAACCTTTCGGCTTGAACCCTATTATTTGCTAGTATGCCTCATGAGTTTGCTCATATATTTATGTAACGTGAGAGGTCAGCGCAAAAAAAAAACAGTAAAAAGGGCCCCTCAACCCTACAAACCCTAAACCCTACAAAGCCCTAAGCCAGGCCAGAGCAAAAAAAAAAAGTAGGAAGGCCCAACCCTAGGCCCCTAAACCCTTAAAGCCTTAAAAGCCCCAAAAACCCCAAACACCTTAAACCAGGTCAGAGCACAAGAAGTAGGAAGGCCCAACCCTAGGAAGGCTCTCGTAGCTTCGGGCCGAGCCTGGCGGAGCCCATGGCGGCCTCGGCTCAAGCCCTGTCCATCAACAGAGACCAGGAGGCCTTGAGGCTTAGGGGTTAGATGGGGTGAGGTTTTGAAAAAGGGGTTTAGGGGTTTGGGTTGAGGGTTGGGGGTTCGGGTTGAGGGTTTAGGGTTGAGGCCTTAAGGCTTAGGGGTTAGATGGGGCTTAGGGTTGAGGGGTTAGGGGTTCGGGTTTGAGGGTTTAGGGGTTCGGGTTTTGGGTTGAGGGGTTCGGGTTTAGGGGTTTACGGATGAGGGTTGAGGAGTTCGAGTTTTGGGTTGAGGGGTTCGGGTTTAGGGGTTTAGGGGTTCGGGTTGAGGGGTTCGAGTTTTGGGTTGAGGGGTTCGGGTTTAGGGGTTTAGGGGTTCGGGTTGAGGGGTTCGAGTTTAGGGACGAGGGTTGAGGGGTTCGGGTTTTGGGTTGAGGGGTTCGGGTTTAGGGGTTTAGGGGTCAGGGTTGAGGGGTTCGAGTTTTGGGTTGAGGGGTTCGGGTTTAGGGTTTAGGGTTGTGCAGAAGTCCTGATGCAAAAAGGGTTCGGGGTTAGATTTGAGGGTTTGGATTGGACACTGGTGGCAAATCAATTTGTTGTGTGGATACGTAGGGCCCTCAGCAGAGGCCAGGAGGTGCGGTTGTTTTTTTTGGGGGGTTTGCAGCAGGGTTCATAGGTTTTTAAGAGGTTTGCAGCAGGGGTTAAGGGTTTAAATGGGTTTGAGGGTTCTTGAGGGCTTCGGGGTTTGGGCTGGATACCCTAGGAGGGGTTAGGGGTTCAGAGCTAGGGGTTTAGGGGCTTTAAGGCACAGGGTTCGAGCAGGGATTGGGGTTTAGGTGCGAGCCAGAGGTTTAGGGGTTGCAGTAGGGCGGCTGCGGGCCTACGGGCTTTCGGGGATTTGGGTTGTCAGGGTTCAGCAAAGGGCAGTGTAGGGCAGTGTATGACTAACCTTCTGACATTGCTAGCCCTCACCAGCAGAACAGCTCACCAAAACTGGTCCAGCATACTTGCTAGCCACAGGAAGACCACAGCATGATTCTGCCCTGTGCCCCGGGCGCCTAGCTGAATGCAGCTTGGCAGGCCTAGCGGGGCCTAATGGCCATGTTGTGGGATGCACATCCTAGCAGACTACATGTACATGCAGAATTCATTGAGCAGTCGTCGTCTACAAAGAATCCACGGCAGTGCAGTACCCATAGGATACACATGTATGCTGTATATGCTCTTATAGATGGACAATGGCAGTTGACGGCACGTATTTGTCAGGCTACTATAGGGTAAAAAGCAAGAGCATTGATAGAGGGTCAGTGCGGATACCGCAGCGTCGATCCCGGGGCCTCGGCTTGTGAAGAGCTTTGGAGTTTCTGGCATCTTTCTGTAAGGCTCGGGATGCTTCCTTGCTCAAGTTAACCGTCTCTTCACGGATACGTTGATGATGTGTTGATGTCTGCTCCCCTTCGTCGAGGATTCTTGTCATGGTGTGTTGGGTGTGTTGAATTGTTTGTTCATCTTTCGGTTGCTGCGTTTATACCCGCAGGGGCTGTTGATAAACAAGCGCTTTTCTTAGAAATGAGGGAGGGGGAGAGCAGAGACCTTGCTACGATGGCCTTAACATCCAACACCTGCCCCCCGCCTTCCGCGCCGCCACCATCAGCTTCACAACGCACAGCCCGCAAACCAGTCCACCATACCACTGGCACGAGCGCAGCCGCTCCCAACAGACACCAACCCTCAAGTCCTACGTGCTGGCACGGAGAACCGTGTTCTTGGTTTTCGGAAAGTGTGGAGTCAATATAGTATACACACTGTATACACCGAGACTTGGTCTTAGAGCTTCCAAAGCCTACAACCACACCGGCTTTCAAAATGTTGAACGACATGTTCTTGACTGTTTCAAGCTTCGGTCAAAAAAAAAAACATGACCGCTCTGACCTCAAGGCTCTCCGTGTTGGGAGAGATCTGTTCTCGGGTTCTTGTTGATGCTCAGGTTGCATGTGCGGTGCTGCTGCTTGTATTCAGTGGAGTTGTGGGTTCAGTGGCTTTGCAGGTCTTGGTAGATCCTGTGCCCCCACCGGGTAAAGGGCGAAGAAGGCTGACTCCCGTGAAGGTGACGTCCTGCAGCCTCGCCATGCAAGGATCTCAGTGTTCGGTCTGTTTTTTTTTCAGCGTTTGAGAACATGTGTGAGCCATGCAACCTGCAACGACAAGCAAGAGCGTCAGTAACAGGAGCACAGGACGAGCTAAAGCAACTATACCATCAACATCGTCATGCATGTGACCATCGGCTTGTGTTGCGCGACTGACAGTCTTGCGATTGCAGTTGATGTTGGCTCAAGTTGCTAAGCAATGTTGCGAGCCGCCGTTCTCGTAGTGTTTTTGCTGGGGCAAGCCCAGCTTGCGCAGGCCTTATGGACGCTAGACACCAGCACGATGTCCGGCTGCCAGGGGCCAGGTGCCGGCCACACATGTGGCATCGAGCTTGGCACAAGCTCTTTGAATGTCGCATTCTTCTCCCTGCAAGGCAGCAGCCACGGCCACACCTGCTTTTCTCGGCGGAACGCCAGCGATATGGTTAAAATGAAGCACCAGGAATTGGTCGAACTCCACAAGAGTATGATCGACTGCTCGGCTGATGAGCTAGCCGGGAAGGTCGCCAAGGCCGAGTCGCTGGAGGCCGCCATCCGAAGTTGGAAAGCCCGCGAGGTCGTGCTGCGCACCCAGAAAGGCTTGCTGGATAGCCAAGGCTTCAAAGCCCAAGAGCTGGCCATCAAGAAAGACTGGACTACTTACTCTCCAGGCGACAATCAAGGCATCCAGCGCATCTCTTCAGGAAGCACTTCGCGCTCAGGAGACGGAGAGCCGCATCGAGGATGCCCGCAGGGAGTTCACAACCGCACGTGACAAACTATCGCAGAGATTCCAGCAAGCAGTCCATCACGCCGCGACAGCCAAGAAGGCTGCGATGGCAGAGCAGAAGTCTGCGGAGCAGAAGCTTCAGAAGGCTCTCGACGATGGAGACTATGCTGCAACGCCCTCACTGCGAGCCGAAAAAGATCGCCTCGAGAGTAAGGCCGAGGCCTCAAAAAAGCTCTTGGCACAGGCCGAGGCCCAGCTGCCTCAGCTCCAGACACTGTTGGACTCCGGCAAGAATTCCTCGGCAGAGTTCTTTGACCTCGCCCAGAACGCAGCCGTTTCGAATTTGCTTGCCAACCTGCGTCTGCAGAACGATGTGCATCGAGCTGCCGATGCCAGTGCCGCGCTGAGTGGTTTCAGTCGGAAAGGGAAGAGTCAGCAAATCCTAAACTTGCGGCATTGCTGCACAAACTTCTCGAGGAGCGGTGCACATCAAGGCACAGACCGAGCTCGCGGCAAAGAAAGCCTTCGTGACTTAGAGGAGAGAATGCTACAGTTTTGTTCCTGTCGCTTACTATCGATGTTGCCGTTGTTGAACTTGCAGTTCTCGTGGCCCGAATGTTTTGTGCACTGGGTGCTCATGCCAGTGGTTCTGATCTCTAAGAATTCAGCTTCCGAGGTACACCGCTGCTTCAAAGGTCAGATCAGACTCGCACGCAGCATTACTTCAAGCCGCTTCGGAGACCGCCCAACTCCGGCGAATGACGATGCGTGCACGGCCGTTTTGCCATACCTCGCCAAGCTGGGCATGCAGTTGGCCAAGCTTCGGCAAGCCGAGGCACCCTTTGCACAGCTGAGGTGGGGGTCGAAAAGTACGAGTACCCTAAGGCCCTAAGTCTTTGTCGGGTCCAAGGACCTATACAACTTCGGGTCCCGAGACTCTATGGCGAGCCCTAAGACTTAAGACCATTACACAGGAAAGCATTCGCGCTGTACCAGTCGGAGCAGATCTGCGTAGACGAGTCGACGTGGACAGCGAAGGTCATGGAACTTAGGGGGAGAGCCGGGATGTTTGGCAAGGTTAACTGTTCGAGCTTCCAGTGTATCTTCGATCTCGCTATCCATTGTCAGAATCATGCTTAAAATTCACCCATCAACAGTTCCCCCCCCATGTTGCTGTCGGCATCAACAGCACTATAGTTTATTCATTCCGTTTATGCTCGTTCAAATCAGCCTGTAGGCCGCTCTGACGGAACAGCGTGAGCAGTTCTTATGTCGTGAGCCCCATCCCCCCTTAACCCCGAAGCCCTGGTCCACTGATACTGGCTGTCGGAAGCACGCAGGGGCGCAAAGAGTTTTCCAACGCTTTGGCCGGGGATGGCCCCGGCCTGGTTCTGCAATTGCCATCCTGGGACCTTGAGGCCGTTTTTGAAGCTGCTCTTCTGGTCTTGGCTCCGAGATGACGTAGACGCGCAAAACCGACATGCCGTTTGAATCGGTTTTTTTTACAGCATTGCCTACACTCGAAGTGCCTTTCGCATCGGTGTTGTCGTTGTTTCGTGTGTCTGCAATTCCTGTTTTTTGTCTTTGCGAGTTCCGGACTCCTCATGAATCCTCGGTATTTGCGGCGTTTCCTTGTCTTCGGGTGGTGAATATAACCAAATTCACAGTGTTTCCTTTGTTTGGCCGCCTTTTTACGGGAGTGCGAGTTGGGAAAGAGCGAATGCATGGTCGAAACTTCTTCATGTACGTGGTCCATTGGGATGTGGGACAGGGAGACCTCATTCGCTCTCGGTGGGTCTGGGCGGGGGGGTCGGGTGGGTGGTTGGGTGGGGGTATAGTTCCGTCATTGAACTTCGTTGGAAAGATATCATTCGCTCTCAGCAGTGTTTCCCTGCCGTCGCATTTCTTCCACGTCGACAGTCGCAGACACATACGCACAATACACATATGAGTAGAAGGGATACGAAGACGGGGTGAGTGGGTCTGGGGAGGGGGGGGGATAATTCCGTCTTTGAACTTCGTTGGAAAGACCTCATATTCGCTCTCAGCCGTGTTTCCTTGCCTTC
>CAJNJA010028254.1:0-30616 GCA_905231915.1 Symbiodinium necroappetens | reverse complement strand
ACCCTAAACCCTTAGCCTAAACCCCTGGTCCACAAATCAGGAGTTTGCCTTGTCAGCACCACGGGGCGGCGCCTCTTCGCAGTCGGACCGAGGCACTTGGCTGTGCCCTGGGCAGAGACAGGGTTTAGGGGTTTAGTGATTTAGGGGTTTAGGGTTTAGGGTTGAGGGGTGTAGGGTTTAGGGGTTTAGGGTTTCGGGTGTAGGGTTTAGGAGGAGTCCTTTAGACTAGAGGCGTTGGTGGGGGCAGCTTGATTTAAGGTGTTCCTTTGCGGATGTTCCAGGGGGTTTAGGATTCGGCAGGTTGCTTGAGGTTTGGGTTTAGGGATTCCTTGTCTTTTGAAGCCGTTGGAGTTTTGCTGGGTCGAGGTTTACACTGCAAGCGGACAAGTTGGAAACCCAAGATCTTCCTGTCCGAAAACCGAAGTATAGGGAATCCCAGTGCTAATCTGCTAATCATTCTGTATCCGGTTTGCAACTGTTTGGGGTTTACGCAGGGTTTTGGATTTTTGGGCTTGGGGAATAGTTGGGATTTCGGGTCTAGGGTTTCAAGAGTAATTTGTCTTTTGGGTTTGGAGAGTATGGGCTATAGGGCAGCGAACGGTGTTGAGGGCTCCACTTCTTGGTTTGTCTACAAGGCTGGTGTGGTGCTTCAGGGCAAAGCGACAGGGTCGCCCACCCCGAACCCCAGACCCCAAAAGTCCAGACCTCAAACCCTCAAAAACCCAAGCAGCCCTAAGGCGCCACGGCCGTCGCCCTCCACAGCTACTCATCTCTGATGCGGGAGTCGGTTAGCTCGGCAAACGTCGTTTCGAAAATGATTTCCTCGAAAATGATTTCCTGCTGAGGTCGACGCGCTCTGGGCTTTTCGGATCTTTAGAACCTGAATTTGCGGTTTGGGTGTAGGGTTTAGTAGGGTTTAGGCGTTTCGCTTTTAGGATTTCGATTTCAGATTTTGGGTTTAGGATATTGATTCAGGATTAAGATTTCGGTTATAGAGATATTCATTTTATATTATAATGATTTCGTCAGGAATTGGAGAGGTGATGGAAGATTTCAATATATATATATATATTATATATATATCGGATTTCTGATTCTTGATATGAATTTTCAACAAGACTCAAAATATTTCTTAAAAATACTTTATATGGATTCTATCTGAAATTATTGAATATTATAGAAAATTTTCATTGAATAAAAGAAAAATATTTGATTTAGAATTGATTTGAGCAGAAATTAGAAATTTTGAAGAAAAGATGGGAGAAGTAATATATGGATTTAGGGAGCCTCGAGCATGTAAAATTTGAATTTATTCGGATTATATTATATAATATTAATTTTATTATATTTTTTTATCGGACGAGGATTTGCTTTCGATAATTAATGAAGATATATATATATATATAAAGGTAGAAGAAATCTCGAAGATATGATTTAGGTATGGTATTCGTCTTATTGAATAAAAGAGAAAGAAATATTTATAGATTTATATAGATAATTTCTATTTGATAGATTCTTTTGAGAATATTGAGAAGATGATGAATGAAAATTCGATTATTTTAAAATGGCATATTTTTTCGATAATGCGCGAGAATATTTAAGGCGTTTTACTAAAATTGCTTTAAGAATGATATTAATAAAATTATAGATAGATATAAACTGAAAATATTCTATTTGAAACATGAGTAGGTTAATTTGTGGAAATTATATATATATATATTGCGACCAAAAACCAAATTTTCAAAATATCTCGCAAATGTGCCCAAATAAAATATGAAAGGTCGAAGCACAAGGAATCCTAATTGAGGATAACGAGGTTTTTTATTGAATTATAGGCGTAGTTTTTTGATAGATGGGATTCGTGGGTAGGTAAGACGCGAAAGATTTTTTCTTCGGGAGAAAATAATGGGATATTGAATTTTATACGAATTTCTTAGCGAATATAAGATTCTTTATGATTTGAAATTTATGTTTGGATACTTGATTAACAATGTCGAAAGATTTCAAATAGAGAAATGGATTTTCTATTTAATAAGATAATCATATATATTAATAATAAAATAAAACTGATTGACAAAAATTATAAATATCTTTTCAATTTAATATTTTTATTAAAATTTATGAAGATGATAGGAAGAATTTATATAAATTATATTGAATAAATTGAAAATATTTGATTTATTTTTCTGAAATATTTCTTAATTCTTGAAGATTCTTTCATATTATAATTGATTTATATATTTGATTTTATGGATTTCTTCGCATTTATATTAAATTATTTTGTTTATTATATTTCTTTCTGATATTTTCTTGATTATATATTCGTTCTGGTCTACTCTTGATTATGATTTATTCTTGAAAAAAATAATCATATTCTCGGATCTTGAATTTCTTTTCTTATCTATTCTGAATTAGCATATATTGAAAAATCGGAATTTGAAGTTTCTTTCATTATAAATTTTATCCGTATAAAATATATTCTATCTTATTAGAAATTTCTGATCTATTCTTAGATATATTATATTATTTTTTTGGATCTTATTTGATTCTTTCCTATCTAATCTTGATTATAATAAATCGTATGCTCGGATTTTGATAAATCTTTCTGGATTATAATTAATTATAATAATTGATATTTTCGGAAATTAGAGGATCTTCCTGATCTATTCTTGATCATCATATATTATATTATCGGATCTTGGAGATTCTCTCTGATTTCATATTCCTTGTCGGATCTTGATGGATCTTTCTGACATTTTCTTGATGATAATGAATTATATTATTAGGTTTTGAAACTTCTGATCTATTCTTGACCGTAAATCGATCGAATTTCTGGATCTTGGATATTTTCTGTTCTTAAGAAATCATAATTCTGAATGTTGAAAGATATTTCTGATTTTAGTTATTATATTTCTGGGCCTTGAGGGTCCATTCTTGGCCATAATTAATCGGATCTTGGCGAATCGTTCTGATTCATTCTTGGTCATAATATATCTTCTTATCGGGATTTGCTGACTCTCTCTGATTCATTCTAGATCGTAATGATTCGTATTGTCGGATCTTGTCGAATCTTCCTGATCTATGCTTGATATAGAAAATCTTATTAGTGAATTTTGATATTTCTTTCTGATCCATATTTGATCAGAATAAATCATATTGAAAGAATTTCGAAAATATTTCTGATCTATTTTTCTTTATAATAAATTATAATATCTGATCCTTTCCGACCTCTTCTTCTTTATAATATTCTGAATATTTTTGAAATTCTTTCTGCTCCATTCTTGATCATAATAAACAAACCGAACTACCAGATATTGGAGAATCATTTTGTCGTATTTTTGACCATATCAAATCGTTTTATCGAATCTGCATGATTTTTTCTTATATACGCTAAATCATATCAAATCGTATTATCGGATCTTGAAGACTCTTTTCGGCCCACTCTTGGTCATAACAAATCGTGATCTCGGATCTTGGTAATTTTTTCCTGCCTATTCTTCACAAAATAAATCGATTGCAAGGTCTTGAATATAATTTCTGATCTATTTTTGACTTCAAGAAATTATAAGATCCGGTATTTTTTGATCTGTTCTTGATCATAATAAATCTTATTGATATTTCTTATTGATATTTTCTGGTCCATTCTTGAGCATGAAAAATCGTATTGCCTGATTTTGGGAGCTCTTTCTAATATTTTCTTTTCTATAATAAATCGAATTATCAAATCTTATTGATATTTTCTGATCCCTCATTGAAAATATTAAATCATTTTCTCGGATCTTGGCGGTTCTTTCTGGCTCATTCTTGATCGAAATTTATCTTATTGCCGGGCCTTGATGGATCTTTCTGATTTCTTCTTATCCACATTAAATCGTTCTCTTCAATCTTGAATTTGAGCAAAATCACATTGCCGGATCTTGATCGATCTTTCTAGTCCATTTATGACCGTAGAAAATCTGATGACCTTTTTTTATCCATATAATAAATCGTATTGCCTGGCCTTAGTGGCCCTTTGTAAATCATTCTTTGTGATAAATCAAGCTTTTGGCTCTTGGCGACGCTTTCTAATCTATTCTTGATCGTAATAAATCGTAATGCCGGGTCTTGATATCTCTTTCTGGCGTATTCGTAATTGTAATAAATCGTATTACCGCGGATTAATGAATCTTTCTGGAAAAATTTTTGATTATGACAAATCGTAGTGACGGGTCTTGAAAATTCTTTCAGGTCCATTCTTAGCCGTAATAAATCTCATTATCGGATCTTGGAAATTCTTTCTGGCCTATTCTTGATCGTATCAAATCGTATTGCCAGATCTTGTTGCATCTTTCTAATCCAAAAGACATATTATCAAATATTGATGATTCTTTCTAGTCCATATTAGATCATAAGAAATCATCTTATACCAAATTATTTTACCGAATCTCGACGACTCATTCTTAATCGAAAAAAAAAGAAATTTTCGATTCTTGACGAATCTAATCTGAATCATAAAATACCTTATCCTCAGATCTTAATTTAAATTCTATTCTTGGCCATAACAAATCATAATATAAAATTCTTTCTAATCTATTCTTGATTATAATAAATCATATTATCGAACCCTAGCGATTCTAAATCTCAATTTCAATCGTATCTAATCGTGACTATCGGACCTTATTAATTGCAAATAATCCATTCTAAACCATAATAAATCATATTATCGAATCTCAATGACTCTTACTAATTCATTCTTGACGATAATAAATCTTTCAACAAGATCTCAAATATTTTTTTCTAAATTTTTTAATTTGAATATATCTTATTATCCGAGCTTAATATCTCTTTCTAACCATTTTTTCTCATAAAAATCTTCCTAACCACTCTAGTCGTATCAAATCATATTTCGAGATATTAAAGATTCTTCTTCTTTTTTTCCTACCTAATCGTAATAAATCGCATTGTTATACGATTCATTCGTGATCGATCTGAAAATATGATTTACTACGACCACGAATAGATCAAAAAGATCAATAATTCTCGATAATATGATTAGATATAACTCATAATAATTAATCAAAAGAACCATCAAAATCTCGTAATACGACTAATATAATCACGACTTAATAATATTTTCTATCTCAATTTTAATCGTGATAAATATACTACAAATGCTACGACTTCTTTCTCACTTATCTTTAATCATTATAAATCGTATTATCGAATTTTAATGACTCTTTCTAGACTATGAATAATTTTTAGCCGCAAGACATCGTATTATCAGAACTTGCCAGTCCATTCATAACCATATCAAATCGAATTAATAGGTCTGAATAAATCTTTCTAATCCTGTTGCCGGGTCTTCGTGGGGCTTATTTAGTCTTCATCAATCGTAATAATTCGTATTATCGGGTCTTAAAACCCTACTGTCCGATCTTGTTAATTCTTTCTAGCCCAATTTTAATCGTAAGAAATTATATTAATCTTATTATTCTCACTTGTAATAAATCGTACTCCCGGGTCTTAATGACTCTTTCTATCCGACTTATCATTATTCATAAGAAATCGTACTATCGAATCTCAATGATTCTTTCTAACCCCTTCTTGGCCATAAAAGAATACTCCCGGGTCTTAATATCTCTTTCTGGCTCATTTTTGAACGTGACAAATCGTACTGCCCGCTCTGTCTTATTGGGACTATCGAGTCGTAATGACTCTTACTAACCCAATCTTCCCCGTAAGAATCTTGCTCCCAGGGCGTGTTGGCTTTTCTTGAAAGAGTCACCAAGATCCAGCAATACGATTTGTTATACGGAAGAGTAGGCCAGAAAAAATCACCAAGAGAAAGCAACAAGAATTTCATGGCAAAGTACGATTTATTACGACTAAGAGTATACTAGAAAGAGTCATCAAGACTCGAGAATACTTTTAATCATGACCAAGCATAGACTAGAAGAAATTATCAAGACCAAATTGTGCGATTTATTCAAATTACAATAAGAGTATAACCAGAAAGAATAATCAAGAGCGGAAAATACTATTTATAAAAACCAAGAACTAGCTAGAAAGAACTACCAAAGCCCGATAACACGATTTAATATAGCCGAATTTAGACCAGAAAGAATTAACGACCAAGACTAGGCCAGAAATATCCCGCCAATACGATTTCTTACAATCAAGAGTAGACTAAGGCCCGGTCTTAACCATATCGAATCGTATGCCCGAATTTTAATAATTCTTTCTAGGCCACTCTTGGATAAAACACATCGTATTTCGGGTATTATTAGGCACTTTCTAGTCGTAATAAATCGTACTGTATATTTATATAGTATGTATATATATATATATGCAGATCTTATAATTATAAAAGAAAATTAATCTTAAAAATATTTGTCTAATAATTCTATATTTATATATACGCCGTTTTCTCTTAATCATGAAATATGGACGGTCGAAAAATTAATCTCATGTAATGGCTGAAATATTTTCTTGAGAATATCAATGATGCGAAAGTCGTGGCAGTAAATGGGATATTTTTAATTAAATAGTTTTTCGAATAATATACACAGGACAAAAGGGTCAACTTGACTTCGCTGAGAAACGGCAACAACGACAGCTTATGTGTCGCCTCAGCTCAGCTTGCAAATCATGTTACGCATAAAGCTTGCTTCAACGACCGGTGGCCCGGCCACTGGCCACACCACACCCCGTCGGTCTCAGCAGGCCATGCTCCATCTTGTCCGGCCTATTGTGGACGTACCCAGCCCTCTTCTTCAAGAGTGACGAGGAAGGCCATTGGGTTCTTGTATGTTCTGGCCTAAAGGATCTCAATCAATCAGAATCTGTGCCGCTTCTGATGTGGAGCCAGCTCTCCAGTTGGAAGCTCAGGCCACCTCTGGGAGACACAACCCCATCCGCCACAGTAGCAGAACTTCTGAGTTGCAGCATCTGCCAGAAGATGTAAGCTATGATGGATGAGCAGACTAGCCTGACTAGATTCCTAACTCTGCAAATCTGTTGCGGCCTGCCTAGTTCCACTCTTCGATGAAGCCGCTAATCGCCTGTTCAACGCCGACACTGCCAATGTCATCAAACAACTTCTGCAGGGTTTGCGATAAGTCTTCATCGATCTCGTCCTCGATATCGGCACTTGAAGATCCTCTCGTGGCCACAGGCTGTGATAATCCGCGTGCAACTTCGAGAAGGTCCGAGAAAGATTCAGCCTGGGAGAGCTCTTTTACCTGGTTTCGTCATCAAGCACGGACAGCATGACACACGTGCGCAAGCTTAAATGGAGTGCGAATCCTATGCAAGATAAGATTTTGGATGGCAGGTACGCCCTCCTTCAAAATGCTGCAGACGAATAAGCACACAGGCTCTTTGAGGAACGCCCGCGGTCTTGCGACCCAGCAGAACCCGACAATGCCTCAACCTGATCCGCTACTGCCAGGGAACCCCCCTGAAAAAACTCTCAGCAACGACTACAAGTCAATGTCCCCCAGGATCTGCCAAGGCACTTCCAGAAGTTTCAAGAACCAGCTCTTTGAGGCTGGGAAGCGTGATAGCTGTTCCAGAAGCGACGTGACCTCATCCTTAGGACCTTTGGCCAGGGGGGCAAATCTCGGTCTCTTTTTCGCAGGCTTCCGTTCTTTTGGGGCTTAGTCTGGGTTCTTGTTAAAGGCTTTTTTTAGATTGCCATAATGGGGATCTATTGTAAATAATGTGGCTTCTATTTTTGGGTTACTTAAATTAAACCCCCTAACAAGAACCCAGTAGTAAGGCTTTGCTGCTGAGATCCGCGACAATGGGATGGATGAGATGCGAGCCGAGGTGCTACTGCCAGGCTGAGGAGAAACTTCTGCATACCTGAGCTATGTGGGGGTTTCCGAAAGAATAGGGGACCCTAATATAGTACCCTAAATCGTGGGATCCTGACTATCAGGACCCCAAAATATGGTACCCGAGTTTTCGGAAAGTCCCATGTCACGAAAGGGCAGGTCCATGGCACGTACTGTAACTGCAACTCGGAGGAAGCCCGAGCCGGACTGTGCACGAAAATGCTTCTGAATGCATGCCGAAGTTCCCTGCGTCCATTGGAGCTGCTAACTCTTCTCTGGTAGGAAGGCTTCCAGCGTGTCGTAGTAGCTCCTCTCAAATTCAGACACTGTAAACCCTGAGCCCCCAGCACCCATGGAAAAAAAAAACTAACTGCACGCTCCTTCCAGACATGTTTGCGCAGGGCACGAGGTTCGAGGCATCGACGGGCATCTTCACCTGGCGAGGATGCTCCAGTATATTATGAAAATTGTAACATATTGCTGTGTATCTGAGTCTGTCTCAGTTTTCTTTAGAATATCAATGGACATTATAGTGTGATCAGAATTCAGAATACTTCCTAGATCCGCAATAGCAGCTGCTGCAGTCCCAACAATCGAGAGTGCCTGTACGCGAGAAACAGAAGCTGGTGCTGCTTGCCGATCTAAACCCGCATTGTCCATGGGTTGTGCAGCCTTTTGCTGCATGTGAAATCTTAAGCTCCTTTGTGCTGTCGCTTCGGGGGCAATGCGCAAAAGCCGAGTCGAACGACTACTTCACTAGCTCCTCTCTGTCTCTTGCCTGCCTCGAAGTATCTCGCAGATCCTTGGTAGCAAACGAAACATGTCGCCAAAGCTGCTGTTCCCGCTGGGTTCTTGCCCTTGAACTCGTGGCCTTAAGAGGCCTAGGCCTAGAACCGCATGCGCTCATGCAAGCCTTAAAACCTTGATCCAAAGAAAGGCCCGAACTCACCCAGAAAGTCGCAGTGGCTCTGCTGCGACCTGCAGCCTGCAGATGGATTAAACGATCCACTCAGGTCAGTAAGGGTGGGCCACGAAGGGTGGAAGCGAGTGGTGTGCACTCCTTCGGTCACCCGAAGCTGGAAACCTTGTGCCTGACCCCTGCGTCATTGCTGGACTGGGCAAGTCTCTTGGCAAAAAAGTCCGGGAAGACCGAGCTTGCCAGCCACTCCCCTCCGTCGACTTCGCTCTCAAAGAATACTTGCAGTGTCCCAAATAAGTCTTCGGGAGCACATAACGCAGCTGCAACAGCTGGGAATTCTGGCGATGACAAGGTAGGCGCTGCAACGATTCGAAGGTCCGACGTGGACCTGCGCTGAGGAGGTCTGGGCCACAAGCCCTAAGTCTAAAAGAGAGGGGCCTTCGACTGCAACGCCCGCTTCCGTACAGAACTTATAGAACCCTGAGAGGATTGCTTGTAAAGCAGCCCCCATGGTGCCGGAAAGAGGCTGGAGCCACTCGACATCCTCCAGTAGACGCCCCCGATGCAGAAGCTGGACATGCCAACCACGCCACTGTATGCCAGGACTGAAGCCGCCTGCATCCATCCAAGTCCTTGGCATCCGTCCCGTCTCGGGCCTCGCGACTACCATGTTCTCTTCAACAGCACTTCGGACTTCCCGCTTACCAAAAAACTCAATCCCAAACCCCAAATTCCCAAGCTGACTTCATAAGAGTGGTAAGACGCATAGGCAGTTGCCTAGAGCTTCACTCAAGTAACGGGAACCCACAGCAGTTCGGACTGCTCAAGCCCCAAGAAAACAGTACGAGAAGACAGCTGCTGCGTTAGCAAAGTCACCTGACGAGCTTTTTGAATTCTGCCACGTGTAGCCAGCAAGCTTCACCATCCAACGTACTACTTTTCGGTAGCAATGCGCCCGCCAAGGCAACCTTAGCCACGTGCTGGGACCGGCTCATCTGTCCTCTAGATTCTAGAACCCTTCCCTCAAAGCTCCGAGCTAGGACTGAACAGAGATCAGGAGCCAGGTTCAGCAACCCAAGGGGCACCATCGCGAACGGCTTGAATTGGGGTGGGCGCGCAAAGGTCCAGCTGGGTGACTTGGCCTCCGAAGGGTCGACGGGTCCAGGCGTGTCGGTTTCTGGGGTCAGCCTGCTGCTTCTTCAAATGCTTACGGGGTTTAGGGTTTCTGCATAGGTTACAGAGCCGCGGAGTAGTGCCGCGGCGGCATTTGGAAAGCTAGGCTACGCAAGGCAAAATGCAGGTTCGATATAATGAACCCCTCTTGCAGCAGGCTTCTCTCGCCCGGAACTGAACCCTTAACTCACAACCCTAACAAGACGGATGAACCCAGCATGCAGAAAGTCATTGTGGTCCGCTCCTTGCGGTCCAAAATGTGCTCTAGCAGGCTTCGTTCGAAGAGCTGCTTCTCAGAATCAGCCAAGCCAGAGCCCACCATGAGCCAAATACATCCACGCGCCAGAAGAATGCGCGAAGAAGGTTGAAATTTCGTGGAGGCGAGGAGCTCTTGAACCTTCTCCGTGAATCGCATCTGCTCACCGCGGCTCAGGGCAGCAGGCTCTTGGCCAGGAATGAGCACGTAGTCCCAATCAGGTCTAGGACCGCGTGCGAGAAGATCTTCTGCCAGGATTTCGCGTCGAAGAGGAGCTACATCCATCATGACGCGCATGTGGTAAAGAAGATTAGAAACGGAGCTGGATACTTGCAGCAGGTCCTCAGTTGCCAACTCTTCTTTCACAGCCGCGATGATGCAGTCCAGCGATTCGCAGGAAACTGTCTCAAGTGCCCTGTGAGCTGTATACGAAGGCGAGTGGTAGGTCCTCGTGGTAGATTCGAACACTCGAGCAACATCAACCAGTCGGCTCTGTTGCAAAGCTTGCAGCTGGTTCTCCATGCTGGCCTCCGCCGAATTCTGCCTCGACAACAACACACCGGCGTCTGTGTAGAAAACGCCCTCGACTGATGAACTTATCAGCTCTTCAGCAAAGCCAGTACAGAATCTGCAGATCTGTCCGATTAGACAACAAACCTCAGGAGCTCAGCACTTCTCCCCAAACCCAGCAATCAAACACAACCCTGATTCCTGTGCCAATATCTGCGTCAGGCAGCAGTTTGGCTGCCGTGTCAACCAGGCTCTGGCGAATGGCCGGATATTCTACACCCTCGCTGAGCTCGTTGCGAACGAGAATAGACAGATGCCTGCGAAGCAAAGGTGCCTGGATAAGCTTGTCAAACACGGATGCCGTCATGATGGGCTGGAGATATGATGGGGAAGAGGATCTTTGCATGCTGATTGATCTTGCATTCAGGGAGTCGCCATTGAAGAAGTCGGGCTCCACATAGCCCAGTGACATATGTCGTATCTCGTCCTTGAGCATCAGCAAGAAAGATTGAAAGCTGTCCAGACAAGAGCCCAGCACGTGGGCGACTGCCGTCCGAACCAATTGGCAATCCAGAAGTGCCGCATGCAGGGGACACGCATAAAACCTGGCAAGCAAAGTGCATCTGTGCCCCGCTTGCGCTAAAGAAACAGTAGTCTCTGAGGGCCCAAGGAACTGGGGAGAAGCAGTTCACGCTGTCAGAATCAAAACGGGGTGAAGGGTGGAGAGTTTTCGGTACTTCAGCACAAAGATTAATCATGCAGCCAGGGGCAGGAGAAAAAGATCTGTATCACACCAGTCGATCCGTGGCCGTTCTGGCGGTCTCTTCGACCCTTCTTCGGAAAAGATGCAGTGCTTCCAGTCGAAGAGCGGGCCGATGCAAATACAACAAACAGTAAGATAGTGTCTTCTCCGCTCTGGCGAAGCCTCGCTCAAGAGCTTGGTGTGGTATAGGGCTTAGTTTGGGGCTCAAGGGTGCAACCAGAACTAGGCAACCTATGCACTCTGCTCGACACACACCCTGGCTTCAGCCGAGAGGCAACCTCGCGGGCAAGCTGGTGCTCCAGCGAAAAGCATTCTGACCGGCCCTCTGCATCTTCGAGCACTATGAAGGTATTCCCCTGACCCTCTGGGCAGAAACCATGACCAGAGTAGAAGACGAGGACCAAAGACTCAGGCGGCAGTGTCTGCATGGCTTCCTGGATCGTCGACTGTATGCTGGAAACTGTAGCCTCTGCACAGAGCACCTCAGGGCCAGCCAGGCACGTGCCGGGGTCATGTGCACTTAGTAACTATTTACTATTTGGTTGGTTTGAATAGGACTTTGAAACGATGTAGGGTTGCAGGTGCACCTTGTGGAAAACTCCTGATTCGCATGCCGCTTTCCTCAGCTCTTCTGTCTCCCCCGGGACGGAGTCAATGAAGACGCATCTCCTCTCATGTTCTTTTGCAGAGATCATGTGGTCCGATCCTCTGCCATGGCTACATGCGTAGTCCGGTGCTGCAGCCGATCCAAGCACCGGGAATCGGACCGCGGGTCAAGGAGTTTGCGTTCATGGATGTTCATGGTGCAGGGTAAGGCTCGGTTGGGGTTTAGGGTTTAGGGTGTAGGGGTGCCGGGTAAGGCTCGGTTGGGGTTTACTTGAGACTACATGCAGGGGACTCGAAATCCAATTCTAGGCGTATCTCTAAGTCTTTTGGCTAAAAACGCGAGGTCCGTGCTCAATGATGCGCTGTAGCAGTTTATCTGGCGAAGATATCTCCTGATCTGTCCATCCCTGAGGTGGACAACTTTCCTCATGGTTTAACTTTGAGCCGGACATGCAAAGCCAGCCTTCAAGCGGTGAAGCCTTGCCGTTGAGCCATGTCAGGTTGATGTTGGTTGAGGGAGGCTACACAATCCCGACAATGTCATTCCGCCGTGAGTTCTGCGAAACGATAAGGCGAACCAGGTAAAACTAAAGTCGTGAACCGCACAGCTGCAAATCAAGACTCCCTCTGAGCGGACGTGATTGCTTGGTCGCCAGAGCAAATGAAGAGCTTTTCATGCCAGGTCGGCTCGTGCTCTCGGTACTGCATCCAGTCCCCTCTAGCTTTGCTAGAAACTAATCAGCAGTAAACAAAGAAATCTTTGGGGACAGCATCTTCAGTCTCACCTTGCCGGTCTTCACTAAGGCCTTGCCACCAGACAACGATCGCCACAGCTAAGATCTCCGAGGTGTGTTTAAGCCTCAGATGCAATGCGCAGGGAAAGTCTTAAAGCTTGTTCAAGCAAGTCTAAAATTAACCCTGGGACAAGTGTAGTATGTCGTTGTGGCTTTCCTCTCAGCTTCAAGTCTGTAGATGTGGCAAAAACCAGTCAACGAGAATCCCGTGACCGTCTCGATACGTCTATGCCGCAATTCGTTTGGTCACGAGCTGCAATACATGTCAGGGATTCAAAGTGCTACCTGGAAAACCCTAGCGTGTAACGAACAAGCGGGCTGCTGTGACTGGCTTGACTGGTTCGTGGAAGTAAGCGTGCGCGAGGTGGCGGCAGTCTAGCGCACGTCGGTGAGGCAGGTTGAACTCTAAGCCGATTTGGCTGGCGAGCCAATTCGTGCTATCGATCAGGACCCTCCTTTGAGCTTCGTCGCGGTCTCCGTCATCCATTGTCAGAAAGTTCATGAGACCCATCAACACGGGAATGGCGTCTAGTGTCTCTGGGAAATCCTTCCAGGTACGAATGGACATGTAGAGTTCATCCATGCAT
Source organism: Symbiodinium necroappetens (assembly GCA_905231915.1). Classification (NCBI taxonomy): domain Eukaryota; class Dinophyceae; order Suessiales; family Symbiodiniaceae; genus Symbiodinium; species Symbiodinium necroappetens. Next base: position 17,191 of record CAJNJA010028254.1, on the reverse strand, counting down.
TCTGGCGAAATGTTTGTCCACGACTCCGTTGCATCCACTTCCTCCTCTGTGATGTCCGGCTGCTCTGCCACGGCCCAAAGCACGCCGCAAGCCTCCCGCAAGCTACCAGTTTGCACAGCAGCGAGCTGAACTTCCAGATTCGTAAGCCACGAGGCTCCGCGGAGGCGAAACCTCATCGGGTAAAGGGCTCAAACCCTGAAGCCTGCATCCTGGCTAGAGAATCTTGTCCAGATCTGATAAGCATTTACGTATACCTCGTAGAGGCACACACGCACACACGCACGCACGCACGCACGCACACACACACACACTGACTGACTGTGACTGACTGTGCCAGGAAGTCTCAAGCCGATGACTGCATGCTAGAAGCAGGGGCGCTAGAGTGCAGAGGACTAGGTCGATACCACCAAGAACTTGGTCGATACAACCAAGAACTTGGTCGACATCATCAAGCTCATGTAGCTCGTGGATGCGCTCCCTCGAAAGTTCGTGAAAATGCCTAGCCAGTAAAACCGCTCTTGCCCCGGCATCCACTGCCGACTCGGGCAAGATTTGTCGGGGAGGTGAGGTGGGGTTCTCATGCAGCCAGATTATCTCCGCATGGTTGAAGAACGCAGACTGTGGCTCGATGTGCTTCCAGGTGTACGTGCGGACATCATCGCGGAATTTTCTGAAAAGGGATTGCAGATTTGCTGGAGGTCTGCACAGAAGTCGGGCCATCGCTACTTCCGCAACCAAGCAATCGGGGATTTCATTTCCGTCAGCGCACATTTGAAACCTCGGAGTTGGGGATAAACATCCAGAGTCAGTTGCAATCGTTTGTGACTTGTAAGTAACCTATACAGTACTATACTACCCGGGGCTACTTGATGTTTTTGCCGTTCCTTGCAAGGGCTGCATGTCAAAATTGCAGCTGGTCCGCGGGAAGAATTCTCCCATCTGGTTTTGCCCAAACTCCTGCAGCAAAGGCTGAACGTTCGGCCATGACGGAGGATCTGACACTCTCCGTCGACAGCAAAATGGGAGAGTTACGATTGTGAGTCGTCGGTGCGATGTCGTCACCTTGGATTCTGCTCCGATCTCTTATACCGGGAAAACTTTACGCACGAGACATGGAGCTGCAGCAGGGGAGCAGCTTGGCTGAGAAGACGCGGTTCCAGTTGAAAAAGCAAGTCGTGAACTTTCGTGTAGCCCTCCAGCGTGAGGGAACCATGCCCAATGTAGAAGGCAAGCACAATAGCATCGTCTTCCAGTGAGTCGAAGACTTGTGCAACCTTGTCCTCCAGATCTCTCAACACCTTGCTCCGCATAGCTGATCCTCGTTGCACAGAGTGCACGTGCACGTCCTCCTCAGTCAGGGACATTAAAACACAATGAGCCTACCCTCAGACATCACTGACAAAACCGTGCCGAGTCTATCAGGCATAAGTTAAAGCAGCGCCACCTCCTTGAACATCGGAGATTTCCTGCAAGCAGCCGCCAATATCTCAAGGCCAAGTTTTGCATGACGAAGCCCCTCAACTTCCACGCCGAGGACGAAGGCAACACAGCGCCGCTGCATTCGAGTCATGGCGGAATATCGAGCAGGCACTGCACTGAGCCGTAGGCACCTTATTGAGACCTTGCATGGTCTGTATTGTTTCAATTGGCTGCACGAGGTGTGATCTGATTGCAACTGCATTGCCTCGACGAGTCCGCTTGCACAAGTACAAGGATAGAGGACGGCGCGAGGCTTTCCATGGTACCAGGCAAACAAGTATCAGCTGCGCCTTTCGCCAACGGAAACGTTATGATCGTGCGCAGCAAACCGGGTCTGGGAGGTGTAGTAATTCAAGAGACTCGAGTGTCTACTTGACAACGGATGGCTCCACTCAGCAGTGTTGCTCACATATTCCACGGCAAGGGCTCTCTTCTGAACTGCAGACCACACACTGTACAATAGAGGACCCACGAGCTCCTGTGCAATCTGTTGCTGCCCGCACCCTCCATGAGACCCTGATGCGGCTTCAACTGTTTTGATTGGGGCATGGATAAGCTCAAGCTCGTAACACATGCATGCGGCTATGCATGTGCACACACCCACACATGTGTGTGCGCATGAAAATGCGTGTGCATCGGCTGCGGCTAGCCGGGCACTTTCCGGGCGAGCCAGGTACAAACTGTCCAACAGCCCTGTTGCATGCGCAGGCTAGCCCTACAAATAGCATGACAACAAGCAAGCAGCAAGCTTAACACCGAAGAAAGTCGTGCAGCTGACAAGAGGAGCAGAACGAAATATTACGGGGCAAGGTCTTGGACTAAGCATTCCCAGCATTGTGTCGCTCACGGGCTTACACATCACGATTTCGGGCCACAAAGCCCGAAACCCGACTTCCTCGGGCTCAATGGGTCTTTGCGGCGTTCGATGCCAGGTAGTCTGCAGTGCAAGGTCATAGGCTAGGCTCAGCGCTTCTGCCACGTTCACTGGCATCCGGCTAGGGGTAGGCTCAACAGGCTGATGAAACAAAACGCAAAATTGTCAACGCTTGCTGCGTGTCTCACTATTCTCACTGATCTGAGGAATTGGGCACAACAGTAGCTCAAACTTGTGCGGGGCATCTATGTATTGTCCCGGGTCGCGCGCAAGAACCTTCGTGTGTACAGGTCGGAGATAGTGTCGCGCAGGTCCTGAGGAAACTTGCAGCGAGATTTCAAAGAAGTCACCCGACTAGAAGTGTCTGCGATTGAAGTTCTAGTTACCAAAACCTTTATTATTCCTGCAGCCAAAGCCTTTTTGGTCCTTGAACTGCTGGCTCATTTGCTTGTGAGAAGATGGCTGTCAATGCAGCCAAACACGTGCAAGTCCACAGTTGGCACTCTGGAACTGTTTCCTCAACACAGTGGACTTTTCGTGCACATGCAGGATTGAATTTCAGGTTCCGTCTTGTACGGAGCATATCGCGGCACAAGACATCTGCTTTCGCAAGCTAGCTCCTTTGTGGGACGTAAGCTTCTTAACCCAATCTGAGCACATGTGCCTCTTGTATGCACGTGGCCCAAGCTCAGCATCGGCAGGTGCTTATGATAGAAAACAAGATCGTAGATCACTCGACCAACCAAGCCGTAGACACGAAACACAATGCCGAAGTCACTCTGTCGTTTTGGGGACAAAGACAGGGTTTAGGGTCACCTATTGCAGTTCCAGGAGGTCTTGTGCACGAAAACATGGAGAAGACAGAATGCTGCCGAAGGTCGGTACAACAAGGCCACTTTCCACTTTCGGGGCACTGTAAGCATGACAGTGCCCAGCATTCCTGAGAGCCCTGGAGTAAAGGGGAAGCCTTGACGTTGACTTGTGCGTCCTTCAGGGTACTCGCCTGCTGATGGAAACACGCTTTGTACTGATCGCTTGAGTTTGAGCCCTAAACCCTAAACCCTAATTGGAGTTTCAACCGGTCTGAGCCTTTTTCCTTAAGCTTGTGGCTTTGTCCTTCTTCGGCAGCTATGGCCCGTGGGCCCAGTGCAAGATTGAAGAATCCTACTATTGATTCATCCCGGGATCCTGGCAAAGCTGCTTTCACGAGCCGCTGTGCTCTTGCCAGTGTCAATTCAATCAATCGCTCTCCTATCCTCCCTTGCCCACTCTAGACCCTAAACCCTAAACCCTAAAACCCTAAACTCTAGAAGAAGAGCCGGGAACTTTTTCCGGGATCAGCTTGTCTAGCGCCGTCTATGGCGTAGGATGGCCTAGCGCCTGTGGCACTTGCTCAGTCGTCTGGCGATCTCCTGCAGTCGGTTTAGGGTTTAGGGTTTAGGGTTCCAGGAAAAGTCAACAGGGAGAATAAAACCGGCGGAAGATCCTAGTTTCCAAGAGCATGACGACCCCAAACGTTGAGGAGATTCTGGGGCGGTTGCGGGTTCAGGCCCTCAACCTATTCAAAAAAAATATCGTAACCTTACACTCCATAATCTACAGTCATATCTTTTCAACTAACCATTTCTTGCAGCGGCCCATGGGCTGAAAATGGCAAGCGGGCCCAGCAACGTTGTTTTGCTGAAGTTACCCTTCTGCTGGCGGTTCCATGGAAGTCAGTGCACCTCCTACCCGCCACCTGCCGGCCATCCGGTCTCACTTCTGCAGGTGGCCATGCAATACCGAATGCTAGCTTGAAGCTAAGCATCCCAAAACGCTAAGCCCTATGCAGATCCACAACCTAAACACCGCATGCTCCGAACCTTTTCCCCAGAACCCCCGCGCCTTTTCCCGTTACTGTAACCCCCGGAAGCGTCGCCCCTTCCGCCCTCAACCCGAAGTAAGCCCCCCGCGCTCCGCGGTCGAAGCCCCTTCTGCCCTCTGCATTCAAGGCTCCTCCAAGCCCTCCTTCAACGTGCGCAGTTGGTGGAGCATCTTCCAAACCTGGGCCGACTTTCTCAGGGTTCAGGGTTGAGCAGTTTGGGGTCGTAACCCTCAAAACAGCCCTTAATTCCCTTACACACGAAGCCTTTCGTAGAATCCTTGCAGCCCAACAATACGTGGCTTATGAGTCTTTCGCCTCCCCATCACCGGCCTCACTATGTGTCGCCAATACATGACAAAGTCGTGTGACGGTTGAAACATGTTGAAACGTTCTGGTCTGTGCGCAGTCGAAGTAACTCGAATCCTCGGGTAGAAAATGCACTGCGAAACCCCGTCCAGAGCCCAGAAATCTGCGCCGACGCTGTTTTCCCGGAAGCACCCTCAACCCTTATTGTTAACAGAACCCTAAACCCCCAATCCTAAACCCTAAACCCCTAAACCCCCAATCAAGTTCGCCAAACCTCAACCCTCCATTAATTATTAGTATATAAGAACCCCAAACCCCCAATTCTAAGTCCTCAAACCTCCCTTGCAGGCGAAGTGGCGGTCTGATCCAGAGAGGACCGGTCGGCCGGATCGAATTCAATCCTGGAGGCGAAGGGGTCAACGTCTAGGGGTCTAGGGTGTGGGCTTTGAGCTGGTCAGCTAGTCGGGTCCGATCCTTTCCTCCTTGGAGTTCTGAAGGTGGCATCAAGGTCTAGGGTTTAGAATTTGTTTAGTGTATTTTTTGTTCAGGGTTTGGGGGTAGGGTTTGGGGGTCTTCGCTTGAGGTCTCGAGGGCTTTCGGTAAGACATCTCTGCCCTATGGGACAGACTAGAAAGTAAGTGAGCATGAGCGAACCAACTCATAGTCAGAACGACTGGAAGGCTGCAACTTTTCATTTTCAAGAACCCTAGCCTCGAGGCCCAGACCCCATGCTGCGTGCGCTGCGCCCAGTCATGGCAAATGATCCATAAACACTACAGGCCTCTGGCACTTCGGACGAGCTATCCTCGCGTGTTCATACTCTGAAATCAGCAGCTGAGTTTGCTTTCGGAGAGTCTAAGGCCTGATTCAACTCCAAGGTGCCGAAATATTGGGGGGTTTCCGAAAATAGGGGACCCGAATATAGCACCTTAAATGGTAGGATCCTTATCATAAGGACCCCCAAACTAAGGTACCCCCTGATTTTCGGAAAGCCCCATTTGCAGTCAGAGCCGAGTCTGCTCTAGGTCAGAAGTGCAGTCCTCCCATTGTCCTCCGCACCCTCCGGATCTTCCCTGCAACCGATGTCGGGTGTAGGGCTCTGTAGGGCTCTGTAGGGGTTTAGGGTTCAGGGATTAGGGGTTTAGGGGGGCTTTCGGGGTCAGAGTTTAGGATCCGATTTCCAGGTTAGATCTTTTTACAAGGTTGCCTGGATGCCGAAAATCGAAATGTCTGGAGCTTCGGATGCGCTGGGATGGCTTAGGGTCAAGACCCGCCCCACCGACACCGGAAAGCTGTCTGCGCAGTAGCCGCGAGCATCGACTACACGCAGGATGTGATTGTCCGTCTTTGCATGAATCCTACGGTATATGCTACGGCGGAGAACGCCGCTCCCTCCAAAGCTCCCAAGTTCAGATTTTGCCGACTCTCAAGCTTGCGCACCGTAAAGGCCATCTGCTACGAATCAACATCACTACATCACGGCAACAGCACAACTCAAACTTCAAACCCAACGGGGCCAGAGTCTGAGAATGCAGCAGCAGCTCAGTAACATGTCATGTTTCCTCCGGGCTCAAAGCAAAACATCCGACGTCTCGCGCCGAACCCTTGGCAACCTATCAAGGCGAGAAGACTCTCCTCATACGTTGATGCCGCTTACCATAACACATAGTAGTGCTACGATTGTTGCCAACAACTCGCCACTTGCTTTGCAACTTTACTCGGACTAAAGTAGAGCGGAATCCTGGCGACACCGAGCCCCAGACCTGTCTGTTGACTCCTTGGCAGAGTGAGCTCGGGTCCTTAAGATACCTAAGATACCTGATTCTTGGGGTTTTCGGGTTTCGACTCGCACACTCGCACAAGCAGGCACGGTTGCACAATGACTGTACAACATTTTCTACAGTAAGATGCGAGATGCTCCTAGACAACAACACAAAGACAGCCCGGAAACATGCAAGAATCGAATAATTACCATATTTCACCAGAAGCCATAGACATGACCAAACACTCATGCATGAGGGGCAGGGACCATCCTCGTAGACCAGGGCTGGACAAGAACAGCAAATGCCGACTGAACCAAAGGATCAAATCATGATGTGAAAGTGATTTGGGAACAGGTCGCCAACGACGGCCTCTCAGCCCTACTAGGGCTTAGGGTCGGCAAAGCACCCGAAGTCACCCTGAGCACCGTTTAGGGTTGCGTTTTAGAATTGGTCGGGTAGCATTTTCAGGACACTGGCCCTGCTTCCAAAGAGTCCTCAAGAAGAAAAGCTGCAGGTTCTGATTTTGTCATAATACCACAGCCTCACCGCTCAATTCTATAGTGCCCCAAACTACTCTGATAACACTGTCTATCTTCAGTTGCTGCCGTACAGGATCTCCAATAATGTAGAAGCCTGATCTAATAATTAAGTCCCCTATATTACCGGTTTTCTGAGAGCCTCATCCTGGTCCAATCCTTTCAGTGTTGCGGGTCTCCAAGTATTTAAGATAGGTTGCCTGTTTTTTGGGGGTTTTTGGGTGAAATTGGAGTTTATAAAACGGAACCCGAGGGAATAACATTGGTAACCGTCCAGGCTTCTACATATTTCCTTGCTTTGCGCAAGCAGTCGCCCAGGGGAGGAAGACAGCAAGGCAACGCAGCCAGCTTACGTGCTGACCGCCCGGAGCACAACAAACGGAGGTCTACAGTCCTAAGCCTCAAGACCTGGAATCTGAAAGGCAACCTCATGAATCCCAGCAACTGAGTGCCAATCCTCCTTCTCAGAGGGCCCCTGACAGCCTCGCAGGTCCGGAGTTATCTTTTCAGGGTTCAAGGTTGACAGTGCCTGGGGCCTCTGATGAGATTTTGGGGTTCTCTCGGGTTCTGTCATGCAACCCTTCACGAACTTATGTTTCAGCCCCAGTATATGTGGTCAACAAGAACCTGATGCCTGAGCCCGTAAGTTTTTTTCGGGTCCGGGATAAACCAGGTTGAGCAGACATGCCTGTGCAACCTTCATGGAGGCCGCTTGAAGCTCTTACTAAGTCTTACTAGTAACTAATCCTTACCCTATGCTTCCAGGGCCCTAATTATTGGGTCCTCATGGGCCTAGGCCCCTAACTATAAGGTCCTTGGAAGCATAGGGTTAGGAGGTTAAGATGTTCAGATGAGAACAAACCTCTCGCGTGGCACTTTCCTTGCCTTGTTGGCGCCGCTGCTTCAGCGCCTCGTAGCGCTCCTGCAAGTGATGTCGGGTGGTCTTTGAACGTTGAGCCTACTCGTACAGTCTCCATTGTAGTTCCTGTTTGGGATTCCCTTTTAGGATCCTGAATATAAAATTTGTGAACCAACAGAAGGAACTACAATGGAGACTGTAGGTGAATCCTTGCTGAAGAAGGAAAGCACCTTGGCAGTCCCGACGGGTGTGGCGACGAAATTTCACATTGACATTTTGAGTTTCACGAAACTAAAGCCTCAACCCTAAACCCCGGGAAAGCCGGTCGGTTTTACCAGGACGACAGGTCAAAGCAAGGCAACTGCCACAAAGATGTCGAAGCGCAGTGATATGCAAGCTTCCGAGTTCCGGGGATACCTAGTAGCTACCATAATAAAGAAACCATCTTATTTACCATAGATCCCCATTTATGGTAACTTAAATAAAATCCCTTAACAAGAACCCAGCTTGCAGGAACCTTCGTCTGAGAACCCTAAGACAGGGACCCCCCACATCATGTTAACTAGCCCTGGGGTTGGGTTGTGTCTGCAAAAAGAAGTAGAGCCACACTTTGGTCTCAATTCAGAGTCATCATGCCATAGCGTGAAGTTACTGACATGCTAGCCGCCGCTAGCAACTGTGCCAATCGTCATAGTGGTTTGGATAGACGTGGGTTTGAGCCCTAAATCCCAAGTCTCACACTGGCCTGCCCGTGAACCTCTGCACCCCAGCCGTGCCATGGTCATGGTCCTTCATGTTCTGAAAGCGCTTCTTGGCATACTCAGTTCCCCCATTCCTGACATGGGCGGGGGGGTGGATGAAGCTTGGGTCCTCCAGGTTTCCGGCCCACTTGGATTTAGGACAAGAGAAGGTGGCAGAAGGGGGCGAAAGAACTCTGCTTCGATTGGCTTCCTTAGCTGCGGTGGCTCCTTATCTGCACGGCCAAGAAACAGGACACATCTACAATCTACAGGCTTCAGAAGCACGTAACCGGCAAAATGCCGACATGCTTAGCATAACACCTCAAAAGCAGCCACTCGCAGCACTGAGCCTGCAACGGGGCTCAGGTCAGATTGCTAAGAAAGTCTCAAGTGCGACCCCCTCCCCCCCCCCCGCCCCCGATTGAAAGAACTAGCCAGAGACTACGTAGCCGAGGAGGAATTGGCGCCTTTTAGAACCCCCTGAAGCCCCAAAGAGAGTCGGCCGAGCCCTGGGCCGTCTGGTGAGACTGAGGCACGAAAATCAACAGCATCAAAGCCATGTGAAGCTTGGACAAGCACAAAACTGAGTACAATCGTATAACCAAGTATACCTATATGCATAATATCTATACACATATCTCTCTCTATATATATGTATATATATATGTACATGTACACAAGCCTTTGTAAAGCTGTAGCCAAAGATTCTGAGATCGGGACTTATCTGGGTGCAACTGCTTTGCCATCTTCCGGTATGCAAGGTCGAGGTCCTGGGATTTGCTGCAAGAGACGTAAGGTTTAGGGTTTAGGGCTTAGGGCTTAGAGGGTTTAGAGGGTTTAGGGTTTAAGGCTTAGAGGGTTTAGGGTTTAGAGGGTTAGAGGGTTTAGGGCTTAGAGGGTTTAGGGTTTAGGGTTTAGGCTGCGAGAAAATTCAGACAGTCCGGCTTCTTGGCTTCAGTAGGTGGGGTTTTCTACTGCGGATCTCGATTACAGTAAGTACCCAGCATCCTGTGCAGGATACGTGCAAGCTTTAGATTCAAAGGACTGTCTCGGCTGCATGGACCCTGGTGGTACTGCCTTCTTTAATTCTGGCTTTACATTGACGAATCGAACATTGATTTTTCTTGCTCTGCCGCAGGAAGGAACGGTCACGGCACAATTAGTTTCGACGATTTCTCGCCATAGTCGCTCCCAGTTGCTGCAACTAGCGGCGACTTTTGCAAGAGCTGCCGATTCCATGACCTTTGACCAACACAAGAGCAGAAACTTTTGTGCCGCGACCTGAAGTGCCAGTGCCCTCTCGATTCCTTCTTGTACCGACAGACCATCAAGAACAAAACAGAACACGACACCCCCAGCGTAAATTTAGCCAGTGAGCAAGTGGCATTTGCAAGATTATCTGTTTGTGGCCCACCTTTGCCTTCACAAGCCTACTCCCTTAAACCTGAAGCAGCGCGAAGCCCGAAAACCATTGTCACCCAGGCACGTGCTCCGAACAGTCCGGACACAGGCCTGGCTAATACTAATGCTGTAGGCTGCAGCGCGGGCTTTGGGGTCAATTGCAGGGCTGGCCTGTTGTGGGGCACACAAGAAATCGGGCACTTCTGGCACGTTCTGCCGCCGTCGTTGCCACTTGAACTTCGGTCATCATCACTGTCGTCTTCATCTTCGTCCTCCTCGCGACAATCACTCCCACCGGCAGCACCATCACCACAGCTGCCGCCAACGCCGTTGCCACCACCATCACTATGACGACAATCTCAGCGTGACCAGCAGCATCATGACCCTAATCATCATCATAATCCTCATCACCGTCATCATCACCATGATCATCATCATCACCTGTAGCAGTAGCAACGGCAGTAGCACTAGCAGGGGCGCACTCGTCGGCGGTGGTGAACCATGACATGAATCATGAAAAGCCACAAGCGGTGCAAAAATCGAAGTGATTTGCAGCCGGCCAAACGCTCTGGCTTTATCTTCTTCTATGTGCACAGGTCAGCATTATCCCTGTCCTTCTCGAGCATTCGACCCCGTGGGCGGTTTTGCACGAGCAGTGAGGGTCCCAGTTGTCGTGGTCGGAGCGATCTAAGTATCTCGATTGGGCTGACCAATCCAAGCTCTACGCGCGAAAACCCTACATGGCTTAAATCCAGGTGTAAACAATGAGACCGTGTTCTAGAGCATGCACGCTAGTAGACACCTTGTGCACACCCTTTACAAGCCTTGAGCGCTAACGGAGCCGGGCGCACCAAAGAAGTGGTAGTCGGCAGAATCGGCACAGTTTACCAACTGGACCTTGTCTCTCCGAAGATGACATTGGGGCCATGATAATGAGAAAAGGATTGCGGGGGAGTATGTTGCAGGCGAAGCATGCTGGCCACTTTTGGTTGAATCAAACCGGGACGAACCAGGGGATGCTACTTTGGCGGGTCGTCCTAAACCCTGCTATCCAACGGTAGGGTCAAGGGGCTGCAAGATTCGTTCCGACTTCTGGAGTACTGAGATTTCGACGGTCGGGCAGTTTGAACACAACGAAACCGGCGATCAGGCGGAGATGGGACTCTCTTATCCCTAAAGCCCAAGCTACACTCTGAGACCGCGGCGTGCTGCTGTTGGTACAGCTGGGAGCTTTGCAGCAGCCGATCTTAGGAGACGGCAAGGACCCTAAAGTTGAGGGCCTATAAACTCCTGAACCTCTAACCCGACCGTAAACCCTACACCCTGCACACCCCCAGACTATACACTGAATCACAATCGTGGGCTTGCAGATAATTGTGATCACTCACCTCCGAAGCTGCGGAAGCATGAAAGTCTCGGTTGACGTCAGGATCTAGGGTTCAGGACTTCATGTCGCGGGATGAGGGTTCATTTCTCCTGCCGTGATGTCGGGTTCCGGGTCTGGGGTTTAAAGCTTATAGGGCTTCTGTTCCGGTGCTTACTGCCCTACCGGAAATGCCAAACAGCCTGGGGCTGCAAAACCCTGACCCCTGAACCCTCTGAGCGCATGGACGGCCCAGCGTGTGGACCAAACCCCGCACATCGCGGCTGCTGAGCTGCGCCAACCAGCGCCTGCGCTGATTTGACTAGGCATCAGGGCGAACCTTCATGGGCACACAGTAGTTCCTCCTGTACTGGAGATCCTGATGGCTCAGTATCCCTAAACCGGCAAACATAGAAGCTCCGAAAACATTCAAACCGAAAGCCCCGCACAATCCTATTCCCCTGCAGTAATGACAACTCCAAACACTACACAGCCTTCGTTTCTAGACACTCTCAAAAGACAACGTCCCAAACCAGATGCTCCCTACTTGCTGGGGTCGCCTTGAGAAGTTATAGTAGGCCTCAAAAAGTTGAAAACCGGATTAAGGACAATTAGTGCTGGGATTCCCTATACATTACAAATAACTATCAAAGATTGACGCTATTGGGTTTCCAACCCATTGGGCTTCTGCTGTAGTCTCAAACATAATTTACTGTATTCGGTGAACTCAAGTTCCTTCACAAAACCTCTGCTTAAGGGATCACGGGGCCGAGCAAGTAGGGTTATCAGTACCTTAGCTAGCGTTATATGACATATCTTACATCGAAGTTACCCTATTTAGAACCCGACTACTAGCTAAGTCCCCTGATTCTCTAACTCAGTTCCCTTTTATATTGTATAGCGAAGCTACCCTCAGTATGACGCTCCTAGCTACAGTAAGTTCCCTGATTCTCTAAGCTCTCTTTGCCTCGCTTTGGCATCCTCAGAGCACATCAGCGACTCGATCTTGGCAGAGGCCGAGGTGTCAACTGGCTTTGAGACTTGACGGGATGTTTGTGGAATTTTAATGGGCTTAGGGTCTCAGGGTATTGCTAGGGTGTTACTTATTATCGCTAGTTCTTCTTGTCGCAGGGGCAGTGAAGTGCAGAACGCCCCGACGTTTAAGTAGAGAACGCCTCTTCAATCTGTCCAAAGCCTCAGCCGCAACTGTGCGCGGCTTGAAAAGGTGACAAGTCTTCGACGCCAAACCCTTCAGCTCAATTGGGTTCTGGTCAAAGAGCTCGTAGTTCAAGTTGCCATAGCTTCCTTTCATGATCCGACTTCCTATGTACCTTCCATGGTAACCTAAATCAGTTTCTTCAGCACAGGTCCTAAACTCCTAAACCCTAAACCCTAACCCTCAGCCCTGAAAAGCCAAACTTCAGAGAACCTTCGAGCAGCCCACTGTGCGATCGCCGAAGGTGTGGAGACTCCCATCCGCGTTGCGGACGACGTGTCTCCTTGGTTTTTAATCCCACCCGCCCAGCTGACTATGTCTCCTTGGTTTAGGGTTTAGGGTTCAATCTCCTTGCATTGCTACACTCCCCTTGGTTCTCTCTCTCTCTCTTTCTCTCTCTCTCTCTCTCTCTCTCTCTCCCTCCCTCTCTCTTGGCCATGCCATCCCCTAAAGTCTCGCCATGCTGGGACCTGCTTAGATACTTCAAAAGCTGTTCAAGCTTTCGGGTTCACTTCAATGGGACTTACGTATATGCATTCTTATGCATGTTCGGTGAATGCATGTTGCAAGGTGGCCGGAGGGGCCGTAATTTCGGGTCAGGCCTTCGGCAAAGCGCCTGTCTACCACACTAACTTCTTACTCTGCCCTCCTAGAACTCCTAAACCCCGACGAGCCAAGACCACAAACCCCCCCTAAACCCTAAACCCTAAACCCAAAACCCAAAACCCTAAACTCTAAACCCCAAAGCCCCTAAAGCACCCCTAAGGCAGCCCGGCTGAGGTGCGCACGCTCTGCCGGACTCTGGATCAACCTCCAGGTCTGATCCATGTGTATACCCATAGGCTCCTTAGTAGCTCCTTTTTTGGGATTACCTTATAGGATTCTATAGGGGTTTAGGGTTTAGGGGTTTAGGGTCCCTTAGTAGTTCCTTTTTTGGGATTACCTTATAGGATTCTAACTATGAACCATAAAAAGGAACTACTTAGGAGCCTATGTGTATCGGAGGTCTCATGTGAGCCCGAGCAATGATGGAAAGAAGCCCCCGACTGCAACCCTAAACCCTAAAACCCTGAACCCCAAAACCCTGGCCAAAAACCCTAAAACCCTAAAACCCTAGCCTAAAACCCTAAACCCTTAAAAGCCTAAAGTCCTAAAGGCCCTAAACCGCTTCAGCAGAGGCCTGTCGGAGGATGATGGGTTCGCCAGACCTCACAGCATCCCGGAAGTTGAACTTCGGGACTCTGCCCTGATCAGCCCAACAACATCGGCAGCTGACATGAGAGGTCTATAAATATGTTTAAGGCTCGACTTTCCGTTCGGTATAGTCCCATGTACTCCCCCCCCGCCCCTATCTAGCTGAAGTTGCAGCGTAGCTTGCTTCAAAAAAGGCTTCTAGATCCGAAGGCCCCTACACGCTTTATCAAGGAATGTGCTCTGAACTCGATTCCCTGGAGGCCCCCTAGAGGCCATTCGGTGCCTTTTGCTTGGGAACTCGGCAGCTTGCATAGGGTTGGGGGGGTTTAGACTCTCGCGACTCGGCGACTCTCGCAGGTCTCCGTGAGAAATGTCTTTAAAAAGCTTGTTCAACTCCGGGGAAACGTGCCATCTACAAGCCTTGGGTGTGTGATGCAGACATTGCGATCTCACATGACAGCCCAGCAAACAGGAGGAAGCTTCTCACTTAGCTTTCTCAGATCTCCTTGGCCTCTCTTCCTCCAAATCTGAGATCAGCCGAAGACGCAGCAGCCCACCATTCAAGAGCCCGAGGTAATACTTGCTTTCATGGAGAGGCCACAGGAAAACTGAGTGCCAAACTCCGAAGCCCCGAAGAATCTAAAGCCATCCGCAACAGCAAGTTTACTGCTTCAAGCTAAAAGACCCCTAACCCATACACCGCGCAGCCGCCAGGGGGGAAGGGACTGAAAGACACCAAGAAATGCTGTGGCCCCAGCTCATCAAAGGCGACCGCTTCGCCAATGAGCCATGGCGCGTCCTCTGATGAAGGAGTTGTTTGCATGTGAATTAATGACATTTAAGTTCCGCTTTCGCAGTTTCGAAAATTGCTTAACCATCGTCAGAAGCCTTCGACGGGCCGACGGGGTAAGGAGCATAGAAGATGGCGAAGCAAAGAGGCTCAGTTAGGGGTCTCATGGGCTTCGGGCTAGGATGGCAATGAGGGAGGCCACACAAAGCTCACGTGGCAAAACCTCCTGGAACCAAACAATACGAGCTCCACGTGCCGCTCGTCCTTGATCTCCTTCTCTGGCTGTGGCGTCTCCGCCGCTGGAGCTGCGCCTCTTGTTTACGAGCTATCCGTGCATGTGTGACTATGAAAAAACATACTGCGCATATGGGACTTTCCGAAAATTAGGGTACCATATTTTGGGGTCCTTATAATTAGGATCCTACTATTTACGGTACTTTACTTTGTTCCCCTATTTTCGGAAACCCCCAAATAGGGCTTGCTTGCGAGTGTTCCGTCTTTTGGTCTGGTGCCTCATGACTTCCTCTACTGGGGCCACGGCTGTCCTCACAGGTTCTTGCGACTTGAACACAATTCGGCCGCATTCAGACATTCAGCCACGTATATACTGCTGATGTGCTGTGGGCTGTGGGGCTCCTTGAGACCCCACCAAACCGCAAAAAAAGCCTATAAACCCGAAACCCCTAAACCCCTAAGCCCTAAACCCTATCACCCCAAAGTAGCCCTGAACCCTACACCCTATCACCCAAAGTGACCCTAAACCCCTAAACCCTATCACCCCAAAGTAACCCTAAACCCCTAAGCCCTAAACCCTATCACCCCACAGTAACCCTAAACCCTAAACCCCTATGTAAACCCTAAACCCTATCACCCCAAAGTGACACGAGGAAGAGCGAGAGGTCGGCGTGCCTTTGACCAGGGGCTCCTCCTCCGAGCTCTTCGTGGAGCCAGTCTCCTTCCCAGCTCAAGTTGCTAGGGTTTAGGGTTTCGGGTTGCTTTGGGGTGATAGGGTTTAGGGCTACTTTGGGTGATAGGGTTTAGGGTTACTTTGGGGTGATAGGGTTTAGGGTTACTTTGGGTGATAGGGTTTAGGGTTTAGGGCTTTAGGGCTCTAGGGTTTAGGGTACAGGGTTGGGTTTGGGGTTTAGGGTTTAGCTGCTGAGGCTTTAGGGATTAGGGTAGGATTAAGGGTTTATCAAACTCTAGGGTTTCGGGTGAACCCTCTCGCAACTCGGACAAAGCGAAACGTTTTCCGGTCGAGGTAACACCAGGCTCAAACCCTTTGCAGAACTGCAGAAACTCCTTTTGGACCCTAAAGAACCTACCCTTGTGTCTGGACTTTATATAAGGAAGTCATACTAAGGAACCCTAAAAGGGTAGGTTCTTTAGGGTCCAGGTAACACAATGGTTTGGGCAGAGTTGGGGTTTAGGGATTCGAATCTACCCACCTTCCCGAGTTCCGGGAACACGAATCGTGCCCGTCGGGCACGAACAGGATGTTGAAATGCATAAACCCTAAACCCTAAACCGCATGAATATAGATAGACTGTGACTGGGATGCAGAAAGTTGGAGGATCGGGTTCTCGGGGTTGGGCGTCCGAGAAGTTGCTGACCAAGGCTTTTTGGAAATAAGATGTACCCATAGAGTCCATAGTAGTTCCTTTGGGGGGCTTACCTTATAGTCCGAAATGTAAACCCAAAAAGGAACTACTATGGAGCCTATGGGTGGGGTGGTTGGGGCCTTCCGAAAGTCATGAACTTGCTGTGTGGACTTCGGGTGCAGGGATCCACGAGCTTATATAGGGCTTAGAGAAACTGTAGCCGGAATAAGTGCATGGGGAAGCAAGCGCCCAGGATGTCCAACTCGCAAGCGTTTGAGGGGTTCTGGAGGTTCTGGCGATTGGCCGCATATTATAGAAGCACATAGGTGCTGCAGATGACATCCCTAAAGCCTCAACCCCCGAAGCCCACCCCACCCCTCCCCTCTCTCTTCGCACCTCCCCCGACTGCCGGGCATCGTCGTCCTGTCGCACAAAGCGGATGTTGGGTGACTTGCGGGCTATGACCCTAGACTATGGCCAAAAAGCAGGAAAGCAGAACCTGAACTGTAAAGCCCTCGAGACGGTTTGGGGTTCCAGATTTCGCGTCCCTGCTACACGAGATACAAGGGCAAGCCGTCTAGGGCTTTGTGCGCAAATGTCCTAAACCCCTAAACCCTAAACCCGGTAATCCCCAAAAGGGAACTACTTAGGGCCTCACAATGAAGGCGAGTAATTCAGGGCTTGAAAAGGCTGCGGTGTAGGCAAATATCCAGCTCAAGGCTTCCTTGTCCATCTGGGTAGTTCTCTAAATTAGGGTCCCTTTTTGGATCCCAATATTGTACGGCACCCTTATAGAAAGGACCCTACCCTAAACCCTAAACTCTAAACCCTAAACCCTAAACCGTGAAGGGACCCTAATTTAATTTAGACAGCTGTCCATCTGAAGTCCGCAGAAGCTCCGAGGCTCGGAATCCCGAGGCCCTTTCCTCGGTTTTGATCGGCGCTTTTACGTACTTCCCCAATAATTCCAAGGAAGTAAAAGGTTAAACTTCAAGATTACTACTAAATTATAGAACCCAAAAAGTTTAAAGGTTGGGTATTAGGGAACTAAGTTTAGCACCCATCTCGAAATACCTCGAGAGGCTCTTAGATAGAGATATGTATTATATCGGAGTCGAGGACCGAAATTCCGAAGTGCTAAGGATGGAGTTTTGCAATTTTGGCGAATCGGGGCCTTATGGATTTGAAAGGTTTTTTTTTTTTTT
>CAJNJA010028253.1:31243-63744 GCA_905231915.1 Symbiodinium necroappetens | reverse complement strand
TAATTGGCTTATAAATTTAATTCCCTTTGGAATATATGAGAAAAATCTTGAAGAGAAAAAATTATTATGGATATTATGGTAGTATTATTTATTAATTTCGTATTTGTGTGTTTATTATATAATGGATGTAATATGTGATATTTCTTATGATAGTAATATTAATAAGAATGATATGTGTAGTGATTCTACGGGAATGTGGGTATTTTTAATTGCATTAGTAATAGAAATATTAATAATACGATAAAATTAGTATTAGTTGTAGTGTAATAATATTGATGAAGTATTAATAATAATGATAATAGTAGAATTTATTTCGTTAAAATTAGATTATGATTATTAAAATATAAAAACTAAATTAATAATGATTTTTTCTTTTATTTCTATGAATGGAGCGAGGGATCTCTTATGAAGAAATATTAAATTTAATCGCTCTTGATTCGGAGATCTAAAAAGATACGAAATAAAATTAATTATGCATTCTAAATCCTATATACCCGCCGATCTATAATTGGAGAGCAAGATATACCCTCATCTCTAATCGGATTTCTCTTAGAATTGGAGGTCCTCGACATATATGTTTGAAAATTATTGAAAAAAATTTGAAAGGAAACCGCCCCGTACGTAAATTTTACTCCTACGATGGGAGAGAAAATTTGAGCCAATTCAATTATATTTATATATAGAAATATGGAGATATATAATCGCTCGAATATTCGATTTATTTCGGTCGATGACAATCTATGGGATTTATTGATTTATATTATGATATATAGTCGAGGCTATTTTATATGAAAATGATCTCGTTATAATGATGATTTCTCGATCTTCGTAAATTAATTGTTGTAGGCAAGTAAATTACGCGAAAATGAAAAAAATATGAAGGCGAAATATATTTATTCGTTCTTTATATAGGCTATATGTAGTAGGCTAGAAGAAATAAGATAATAGATGCGCAGGTCAAATCGGCACGGCTCCGTTCAGTTATTGTAATCAGACGATGTGTTATGATCGTGGAGTTCCGTATATATGTCAAAATATGAGCGTTCGACTGGTTTCAATCGAGAATCTATGGATCATATCGTTGATTGATTTTATGATCATAGAGTCCCCGATCATATAATAAAGTCCAAAATTCGATTCAAATTATTCGATATTTCATGAGATCATAAAATCGGTTGATGATATTGACGTCGGATCCCCATATATTAATAGAAATATACGAGGGCTCAAATCGAAGAATGATTCATGATATTTTATCAATAATCGATATTACGGACCTAGAATTCTCGTAAATATAGCAAAATACGAATATTCGATTCGGGTTCTAATTATTCGACGATTCATGGCATCATATCATTAATCGACGTTATGATCGTAAGATTCCTATTTATATATAAGAATATACGAATATTCGATATAGGATAATCGACGATCTATAAAATCATATCATTGATTGATATTATGATCCATATATGGAATTAAATGCGAGGATTCGTTGTAGGTCATTCGACGATCTATAATGATATTATATCATTGATTGATATCATAGATATGGATGGGTCTCCGTATCAAAATATGAGATCGATGCAGATCAAGGAGGAATAAAAGATCTTGGAATCCCCGGATTCAGTACTCCAGAGAGATTCCCTGGAGGCTTTGGGGTGGGCACGCCGGGAATCTCTTGTTAGTCTATGGATGTGGGCTTTCCAGGGAATCTTATAATAACCTATGGAGATGAGCATTCATATTAGTCTCTGGCATGGGACTCTCCAAGGAGTCTTATAAATGTCTGGGAGGGTGGGCAAGGAAAGGAGGGACTTCGGATCTCTGGATTGAGGTCTCTAGGAAATCTCATATTAGTTTCTGGGTTTAGGCACGCCAGGGAATGTCGTGGAAATCTCTGGGATTGGATATTCCGCAGAGTTTCACGGTAATCTGTGGGATTGGTTATATACTAGTCTAGATATTTCAAGGAATCTCACGGTAGTCTCTCGATTTGGCATTCCAGGGAGCGGACAATATAAAGAATCTGAAGAATTGGATATTCTTATAAACCTCAAGATTAAAACAGATCAGAGATTCTGAAAGTAAGCCATAAATTTGAGCACTTCGAAGAATCTAACAATAATCTGGAAATTACGTATTCCAGGAAATCTCATAGGAGTCTATATTCATATTCGTCTGGAATTAAATACTCCAGGGAGTCCATTAAAAGACTCATAATTATCTGGATTGGAAATTCCAAAAGATCTCATAATAATCTATAGACGTAGATATTCTCATTTCATAATATTTGCTCATTCGACATTCTACGGAATCTTTCTTATTTCAACGATTCTTATGCCAATCTATGGGCTCACGACGGTCTCTAGGATTAAATTTTCAGAAGATAGAAAATCTACAGAATTAAGAATTCAGAGATATTCTACGAATCTCCCAATAGATATGAAAATTAAGTTAATCTAAGTAATGGACAGAACGAATATATGAGAAAATCTCATAATTAATTATGAGGTTAGATACTCTAATTAATCTCATATTTCGTAAATCATATATTTTTAATCGACCTCAAATATTCTATATCTCAATCATTTTTCTTCTTGTTTAAATAGAAGCCTAAATTTTAGATATTTAAATAATTTCGCAAAATATCTTCGATAAAGAATACGAAATATTTCGAAAAATCATAATCTCGTAGCATTATAGAAAATTAGTCTATAAGATATATTTAATATAAATCAATACAAATACGTCGATTCACGAGATTAGACTATTTATTTAGAAATATTCGATTTGTATTTTTAATCTAAAGACCAATATTAATAAATATAATATATATTCGGAGTAGCCTTTGCGCACTAATAGTGGGCAGAACGAGGAGCACAAAAACTAGCACAAGCTCGTAAGCCTTTCTGGGATTATGGTAAAATCACCTTGGCTTTAACCTTCCTCCCAGACCCTGGGGACTAGAACAGGACTCCCAAACCCTGAGGCCTAATTCCGGAATCTTCTGTACCAAATTCTAAAACGCTTGACCTCACCCCTGGCCCCCAAAGAGTAAACCTAAGACTCGAAACTGGAGAATCGCGGGACCTCGTCTTCAAGGTGTTTTATTATTAAAGACAAAAGCAATTCCGAAAAATCTTTTTCTTGTATCATGTATCACCATATATGTCTTACATCATATCATATATCATAGACAAAAGTAACTTATATAGCCTAAAACATATCAAATTTATCTCATCAGATCTTATTTCTCGACTAGCTTCAATTATACTCGTGGTCTCTTCAAACTAATGCTTATAGATATAGTTGTAGTTGTATTGATATCAGAAATTATTTATAATTTCATCAGCGAGTTCGAGCAGAGCCTGCGAACATAAACGCCGTCCTTCCGTCAAACGCAATTTGAGGTTGTTGCAGTATTGCTTTGTTGCTGTGGTAGTTGGTTGGTAGTTTGGGCGTCAGTTTCTCGATGGGGAGGAGGGAGACGGGGCAGTATTCAGATGCTTGGGGGCTCGGCAGGGCCAGTTCCGGGTGAAATTTAGTATTGGGGTCGTCTGGTCTTGTCGGCCAATTCCAGTTTCGGGTGACGAGTCATGGGCCGCTAGCCCGGCCTGGGTCTGGGTGGGTCGACCAACTGTAGTACTGGACCCGGGTCCGGGCCAGGCCGGTCCGTGCGGGTCGACCAAGTTTAATATTGAAAGCTGGGCCACCTCTAAATCCCTAATCCTGGATTATAAATTTGTGCTCCTTCTCGTGCTGTTTTTTCTGCTCTAGTTTTGTAGTTTGCACTTCCAAATTGTGCTGCTTCTGGTGCTACTTTTTCTGCTCTAGTTTTGTAGTTTGTGCTTCCAAATTATGCTGCTTCTGGTGCTAGTTTTTCTGCTCTAGTTTGTAGTTTGTGCTTCCAAATTGTGCTCCTGCTCTAGTTTGTAGTTTGCGCTTCCAAATTCTCTTACTGGTGCTATTTTTCCTGCTCTAATTTTGTAGTTTGTGCATCTAAATTATGCTCCTTAGTTTTTTGCTCGCGCACCTTATATAAAGTATAAGAATAGAATCAGGCCAGAAGTTGCTTTCATTATGATTTCTCTGCTGCCCTGCCTGCTCCTTTTTTGCTTGCCCTAATTTTGTAGTTTGTGCTTCCAAATTGTGATCCTACTGATGTCTGTTTTTTTTTGCTTGCCCTAATTTTGTAGTTTGTGCTTCCAAATTATGATCCTACTGATGCCTGTTTTTTTTTGCTTGCCCTAATTTTGTAGTTTGTGTTTCCAAATTGTGATCCTGCTAATGCTATTTTTTCTGCTCTAATTTTGTAATTTGTGCTTCCAAATTGTGCTCCTGCTGGTGGTATTTTTTCTGCTCTAGTTTTGTAATTTGTGCTTCCAAATCGTGCTGGTTCTGGTGCTATTTTTTCTGCTCTAATTTTGTAAGTTATACTTCCAAATTGTGCTCCTGCTGCTGCTATTTTTTCTGCTCTAGTTTTGTAGTTTGTGATTCCAAATTATGGTCCTTCTTGTGTTACTTTTTCTGCTCTAATTTTATAATTTGTGCTTCCAGATTGTGTTCTATAATTTATTCCTCGCGGAGGTCCGATATCTAAAAGCTAGATTATGGAAGTTTCTGACTCGCGCGGCACTGGAATATAGTGAGCGCCTGGGAACTTCTACTCCGGGCAGAACAGGAGTCTCTGCCCCGTTCCGTCTATAGCGGCCCTGCCTCTCCATTTCTAATCAACTTGAATTTGCGGCGGAAAATTCTTATCATACTTCTCGTCTATCCTCAAATATTAAAGTAAGAATATCCCAAAATTGGTTAATTATCATATAATACTTTATCTCTATATAGGGTCGTATAAACACGGAATCCCATATAAAAATATTAATTATATATCGTATACTCGTTCGGCAATATTCTATCTTTAAATCTAGCATTTCTATAATAAACAACGTGGTATTATATCATATTAAAGTCGCACTATATTTATAATTCATAATTGAGTGGGGTGGGTGGGGTTAGTAAGTGGGTGGGCTTTATAATTTGGGGTAGTAGAGTGTGGTGTGGAGTAGCGTATAGTGGAATAGAATAGAAGGGAAGCGGAGCGAAAGGAGAAGTGGAATATATAAAATAGACAAATAGACGGCAAGGTAAAGGCGAAAGGGTAGTAATAATTAGAAATAATAATAATACTTATATCAATCGCAAATAATAATAGTACCAATAAGAAAGTAGATTACGAATAATAAAGGCCTCAAATCGATAAGTCCAATTAAATTTATCTTTTTATATTTTCTCATTTATAAAAAATATTATAAAAAAGGCATTTTCCAAATATTAATAAATCTAAAGTATATAAATAATCGTAAACTTATTAATCTATTCTTTTTTATTTAAATATATCATCTTATTATCTCTATCTCTATAACCTCTATATTTTTTCATAAAATCTAAATTCTTAAAATCCTCTCTTCAAAGAAATCTAGAGCCAAGAACTAGAATAACAATAATATCCCTTAAAAACGTCTCTTATCGATTTGTTAATCGCCATAGATCGCAGTTTTTTAAATCTATATCACAATAATGGCCTCATCTCATTTATTTTGAATCGTACCGAATAACTTAATTTCTATTTATTATCCATTTGAATCTATCTTGAATAGTGCGAGCTCATTTTGGAAATCCAAGGAACCACAAAAAATTATTGCTTATCCAAAATTAAGAAACTTAGTATTCTTGAAGTTCATAATTAGACCAAGAAAACAGAAAATAATATTACAAGCGTCGAACCTTTCCGGTTCGAGATAATAATTAACTATGCGACAGGCATGCACTGGCGCTGCGGCAGGTGCAAAGTTCCGTCGTGGAAAATTATGTGAAACATTCGTCGATTGCAGAAAGGATCCCGCACCCATGTGTCTGGAGTTCCCCTTACTTTGCCCGACTCACACAAATACCGCACTTGTCTTGCCTCAGCTCCACTGGAGAAAGTGAAGGAACTGCATCGGCAGCAGCACCGACTTTCTGTCTACTCTGCCAAGTGTCCTGGTAGCAGTTGGACGTGTCACACGCCAGCCGGTGGCAATCAATGCCTAACGTCAGGAACAAACCAAGGCGAAGACTCAACAAGTCCACTTGCAAATAAGCATTGCCCACATGATGTGGTGGCGCACCCTTTCGTCAGCCAGCCACTGCACTCGCATGCCACAAATTGGACAGACCTGATATTCAAGACGCTCCTCCGTCTCAAGCTCTCGAGTGATGCAGCAGACTCCAGTGAACCAAGAGCCACACAGAGCGTTCGTTCCAGGCGACCTTCTCCTGCTCACTCCCAAGCTGACACGTGTTACATGAACATGAGTCGACGATCTGGGGCGAGGGCTGCGCACTTTCTGCACACCAAACATCTGGTCAAGGCAACAGCTGGAAAGAAGAGTTTCAACGTCCCAACACCAACTAAAGAACTTGCCGTCGATTAGCCTGCAAGGCTGCAGCCGATGGTCTGCTTTGGCCTCCACGTGCTCCGCTTCTGCTGTGCCCTGCATCAGTTGCCCCACCCCCCCCTCCTGCATTGCTCATCAGAGCGGATGTGCGTAAGATATGGTACAGTACCTGTGGCCGTGTCTGAACCAGAGCACGGAAGCACGGGACGGCGGTCTCACCTTTTCTCTGCAGCTTCTGGCAGTGCCAGTGGTGCCACTTTAAAGCGAGCACCACTGTCGCCGGCCAGGGATCGTTGCACTGCCGAAAGCAATGCATTGAAATGGCTCGGTGTGGGCAGTTGACCTGGCAAAAAGGCTGGCTGATACAATGCGGCATTCTTTCTGTCCCACCGAGTCACCGAGCAAAATTTACTCTTTCGATTGACTCATTACGCTTCCGACAATGCATAACCAAGGCACCGTCTCCACGGAGTGTGCAAGCCACACGGCTCTTGACTGCTGCGCGAAGTGCCCGCAAAGCCAAATGAACGACCTACGGGTTGCGAACAGTGCAGGCATCATTAGCCCGCACATGTTTGGCTGCGTTCGTGTGGATGTGCCAATTCACAACGGCATCACCTCAAATTCTTTTCGCGCCAGCAGCTCTTCAAACGCATAGACCTCGCCAGATGCAGTCTGGGTTGGCATTCTGCACAGCTGCTGGAACCACTGCAAATCTCGACGTCCTGGTCGCTTTCTTGCGGCCAAGCAGCATGCAGGTCGAGACTGGCAGCGACGCCGGGAGTGTGGCCGGCCCGAGGGTGACAGACTTTGTGCCACTCACTGACTGATCCTTTCTGCAAGCCTCCCAGAGAGGGAAAAGCCTTTCGCTCTCTGTCAGCCGCTTTTCCCACATGCAGAAGATAATGCCACCTTGCACCCGATGGCAGATTGCCCGCCAATGATCGATGAGCTGCTGTGCATTGACCTTCTTGGCTGGATCAACCAGCAAGCTCGGACAAGTGGAAAATCCGACAGTACGACAATTACTTGCGAGAACGCCAAAATCCTGCTGTACTCACCCGCCAACACCCCCTCCACCCTGCATCATCAGAGCTGCCCTCACCTCGCAGAACCTCACATGACAAATGCCTTCAAAAAAAGGGCTTTCCTTCGTCTGACTGCAATCGTACAATGCCTTTTGGAATCTATCCTCCCTCCCAAGCCGTTCTGCTGTCGTCTCCCTGCAGCAGCACTTGCAACCACAACATTTTCTGCTACATACTTTTAGACAGGAACAGCAATCTTCGGAAGCGAACGGAGCAGCAGCGGGTCGGACGAAGCTGAAGTGGCGTTGGCATTGACTCTGGGCGGAGCAAGAGCCGCAGATTTCAACTTTGTGCAGAAGACCGGAACTCAACGTCTACATTCGAAGACGGGATCTTCAAGGATGCTTGAGGTGCTGCGCACCCCTTCATAAAAAACAATCATAAGCTCTCTCGATTGGCTGAGCAGCATCCGGTGCCCAGACGGACAGAACTTTCCATCGAGGTCGGTGTGTGGTGGTGGATCGAGCCTGGACAAGCATAGATTGCCAGGTGAGAGCAGCAATACTTATGGCCTTTGCAGCTGTCCAAGTCAGTCCAGCCGGGCAGCAGTGGGTTCGGAGAGGATGCCTGCGCAGCCTGGGCACAGGTCGGACTGCGGAAAGACTCGAAAGACCCCAGGTGTTGCTGGCGCATCTCCTGTCAGATTCAGGGCCCCACGTCTGGAAATAGTCTATAGATGTCTATAGCAATTGAGTAGAAGAAGTGGTGACTCTGGATGACTCTGGGCTCAGGGGGTCTTAATCAACAGACACCGCCGAGACGTGTCACGAAAAGCACCTAAAATCGAATGGGCGTCTTCCATTAGGATTTGTCAGTTTCTGGCTCCGACAAATAAGAAACCAACCGAAAATGCGGCTTGACGGCTGGTGCTGGCCATCTCGGCCACGTCGGGTCGCAGAGCCACAGGCACAGTGAGCTGATCGGCCACGGAACTGCATGTTTTCTCTCTGCCATTGCCGGTCAAGTCTCTATCTCCTCGATCTGGCTTGCTTGGCTTCGCAGGTGCCGGCTCTTGGTATCCAGAACCTTGCCCGTGCTGAAAATGCAGTTGGATACCCACGTGACAAAGAGCTCGGTAGCCAGCATCGGGATCTATGTGGACTTTTCCATGCGGAGTCTCGGCGGTGAGGCCAGTGCTAAGGCCCAAAGCTGCCACGGCCCGATGTGCCAGCGAGGTCAGGGTAGTCAGCAGAGCTTCTTGACCGCCATGGCCCTCGGTCCCGGCCATGCCTGGAATTAAAAAATGCTTCAAGCACTTACGACACTCTAGACGACACGTCGGAACAGTGAAAGCCCTAGATACATGAATGGAAATGCCAACACCTGACAACACAAAACACGAAATACAGGCGGTGCCGACACATATTTCGGCCCTTCGTTGGATGTCTGAAAAAGCCGGAAAACAGTCTTCTGGGATTCAAACCCTCTCTGTCAGTTGCTCTGTTTGGCTACTATGACCAGCATCCCGCTGGGCTGCCTCAAAGGGGTTGGATGGCGCTGGAGAATCGCATGAGGCAACTGCCCGATGCAAGCCAGGCTTGGAAGGTGCATTCAGGCTCGAACCAAACCCTTAGCAAAACCGAAATAGGTCTGCACTGTCACTTGACATTCAGGCCAAGTACCACTCCACTCCGCCTGCCGCTGTCCCAAAGTGATCTTCAGTCCTACAGCTGCCGCGCAACGACCTTGCTCGCCTCAATTGAACTGCAACCCCAGAGTGGTTGCAGCAGCGCAAAAAAAACACCTTCTCCATGCGGACGAGCATCTTAGCTGTTGAGCAGCGCCGGCTGCAAGATCGGACAGAACTTCGAGCAACTCACTGAATCCAGCCAACCCCTCCGTGCAAGAAGTGTTCACCTGGAGCACCCTACATTGTCCGACTCGAAACTCGGCATCAAAACCATCTAGTTTGAATTTGGTCTACATCACTGCTCCGATTGCACACAGATTTCGGGGTGGTGGGGATTAACCTTGCTTAACCCATCTCTGGCAAGCAAACTTTACCGCGAAATAAAAGCACGAAACCTCGGCCCCAGGCTTTCGGTAGCAGCCTGGGGCCTTCATACATTTGCCGCAACTGAAACCCAGGTCACTCAAAGCATGGAACCTTTGAAGATTCCACGTGGTTCCGTTAGCCACAGACAAGGTGCCATATGTGATGTCTGACATACTGTCATCTATCAACTACTATCACGACACTTGCCCCTGCAGGCCGCTGTTGCCGCGTCACCTCAAAAGCAACTGCAGACGTTGCGAAATTCTGCTCTATCCGCTGCGGTGTCTGGCCTCAGAATCCACAGCTCAGGGCCGTTGTGCTGAGCACGCTTGTGGCAGCCATAGCGGCTAAGATGTTCGGAATCCACTGAAACTATGGATTTCCGTCTCTTCTTGGCCGAGGCTGGCGGATCCTCGTCTTCTTCGACCTGCTGTGCGCTCACCATGCTGTCTGCATGCAAGGTCGATGTAGCCACGCCTGCTCAGCCGAGCATGGCTGTGTCTCCTCGCAGGTGAGATCCAGCGACCTCGAATTCGACGACATGAGCTCTGCACTATACTCAAGCTACCAAGCAACTATGGCCGAACGGGTGGGTTAATAGATTCACGTTGAAAGCAAGGGGCTGTTTCTGCACCCCATCTTCCACATCTCCTAACAGAAACTCACGTATTCCATGGCTGTGCTCTGTGCTTCTTAGTCTACCTACAATCTTTCGAGCTCCTCGATGGGGCACCGATACAGCTGCATCCGCATCCTCGGGTCCTCCGAGCCACGGAGTGGACAGACAAAGAACACGCAGCGTGCACAGAAGAAACCCCAATGTGTCGAAACAGTAAGAGCTGCCTTCTGCTGGCGTGGGATTCCTCAGTTAGTGCAGCTGCCCGTGCGACGTCCTCTTTCCGAAACGGAGCAAACCCAAGCATGGCGGCCAGGTCTGCTTTCTGGCTCAGCACTTGGTTAGTCTGTTTGTTCATTGCCAGTGTGAAGGAGGAAAGCCAAATTGAGGGAGGGGAGGGAAGGGGACTAAAAGAGGAAGGGGACTGAAGATGAAGAAAAGGGGGAGGGGAGAAGAGGGAGGGGGCGAGGGGAGGGGAAGGGGGGATGGGAGGAAAGGGGGGAGGGGACGGGAGCGGAGAGAGGTTGGACCGTCCAGGGATGAATCCACACGCTGTCACTACAACTACTTGCATCTTTTGCCGACTGGGACTTCACCATCTACAAGACTAAATAGCTCTCTTGCATCTTTCCAGAAATACGCCATGGTCAGTGCTCGCGGGTGCATGGAGACCGTGATCGCGCATCATCGTCTCTCTCATGCTTGCATACCTGGGCAGCCTCCAGGGCTGCAAGGTGTCGGTCCACAATCTGGATATACTGCAACGAAGCATCAACATTTCGGTAGACCAATCCTACATTGGGATTGTGGCCTCTGGCCCTGAAGCTTTCCGGCGAGGCATTGCGGAAAAAGCAGCTGATTACCATGCGCGCATAGTCGAGAAAGGACAAGGTGTAATAATGCCAAGCCGTCTGGAAGGAAAATGCCTGTGCAGCGGCGACAGCACCACGCTGCTCCAGAAAGTCGATGAGTAGGGAATGATACACACGCACCAAGTCCTCCTCGTGTGTAAACACAGACTCCGTCTCGACAGAATGCGACAGATGCATAGCAACGTCCGCCATGCCAAATCCAACACCTGTCCACTGAAAGTCGATCAGCAGCGGCCGGTCATCCTCATCCACAGGCAGAAAGAGGTTCATGGCCTTGTAGTCGCCATGCACCAGCGTAGCGAAGTTGTCATTCGGAGAAGCTTCTAGTTGCGAGGCTACCCAGGGTGCCACGCTCTCGAGCCGCCGTGCAAGGTCTCGAATGCTTGGCTTCTTGAGCAAGTCTGTAGCATACGAAGTGAATGCTTCTATGTACGCGGTCCAAACTGGTTGCAGCTGTCGCAACTCATCTTCGCCACGGCGCGACAGTGCCCAGTAGCAACCTTGCGCGTGCAGCATTTGTGATGCACGCTGCAGCAAGCCACGATCTTCCCACGCAGCCGCATGGAAGGTTGCCAACAGCTTGAGGCTTTGGTTGACCTGCTGTCGAGTTAAAGGAGATTGCTGTGTGTATGCTGATTGGTTCACACACTCTAGCAATAACATCATCTTGCCCCGACGCAGGATATCCTCAGCCTCACTACCTCCAGCATGGTCCAAACAATCCAACTGCTCCTCCACGAGTGGTGCACGCAGCAGAGGAACACCCCTCTGCAAAAGCTGCGACGAGAAGTTCTTGTACCACCTCGCTTCGTTTCGGTTGGATTCCAAATCTCGGCGCAGTGCGTGCACGGCTTTGGCTGGCATGTGCTGCGCATCAACCTTCTTCAAGAAGAGCTTGGCAGCCTCTGGCCCCGATTCAAGAGTCAGCAGCAGCTCTACTGAATGCGATTGTGGCCACAACTTCTGTGTTGCGTTGTCAAAGCCAACCGAAGAGACTTTGTTCGAGTGAAGAGGCTGCTGCCCTGATTCCTCGGCCTGCTTCAGAACGGAGGACAACCACTCTGCTGACAGGTCCTGACCATCCAGTCTAGTAAGCAACGGGGATGGCGCGGCTGTGGCTAAGCAACGAGACATGCTCATGAGTCGAAGCCACCGTCTTGTGAGCGAAGACATGCTTGAGCCAGAAGTTCTGGCTGCTGGTGTGGGTTTCGTGCTGCAGGTGACGACACATTCTCCTTGCGGCCAAGGCCTCCGAGCATCCGGCTGGAGGAAGGAGAGCATCGACGATCCAGACGACAAGCATTTCGGCATGAAGCCTGGAGCCACTTGTAACCACTTGTACAACATCCTAATTGCCAATGACTACCTACAGCGATTCCTGCATGTTTTCACTGCTCAGGCAAGCGGCGCATTTCCGGAAGGCCTTGAGACACATGGACAAAACTGCAGTGTTTACAAGTGCGCCACGTACTGCCTAACCTTGATTTTTTGATTCAGTCGAGTGTCGCCGCCCCTCTTGAACACATGCAGTCACCCAAGAAGACGTGACCACATTGACACGCTTCGACCGCTTCTTGAGCTCTGCCCAGGTCTGATTTCCAGATGCGAGGTTGTCAGCGATGACGTGCGTGACATGTGTGAAGCCATACTGTTCGTACACACCTGGGTCAGTCGTGACTGATCTGCAACAATCCATGCAGTCCGAACTTCCACTCCACGGATGCACCTTCAGCTGTGTGCTTTCGCATTAAAGTTCCGAGCTGCCGCCGTGTTCCACGATGATGCGCTTGAGTTCTTGGTCTGGCAAGCATGTCCGGCCAGTCATCCAGAAGCTGAGACCTCGAAAGATCGTCGCTTTTCCCGTCTCACCTGTGGCATCGCCATGCATTGCCAACATGCTTTTTTAAGCATCGAATGCCGTGATTAGCAACGAAACTCGCCCATGTGCCTGAAGTTGCAGCAGCTGCTGCGAACTGCTCCTTAAGCTTTCTATTCTTTTCCACCATGTAGTCCTGAGGCAGGAGACTTCACGGAAAAGTGCCAGGCAGCTGGTAATACCTGGTATGGATGCTGCAGCCCAAGTTGCCCCGAATGATGCCTCGGTGTGTTGCGGATTAACAGTAGGGAAGAGCCAGCTTGGGCATACTGCCCGGCAAAGACTTCCGGAAATGTGCTCTTGGGCATGCATCGGACCTCTGCCGAGACACATAGCCACCCCCACCGAAGAAGCCAGACTGAGGCACGACATCGCCGTCCTTGTCGTCCTTGCCATTGTTGCCTCCTTTGCTGCCCTTGCTGCCCTTACTCCTTCCCCATCCCATGGCGAGGCAATGAGCCTAAAGGCTTCGGTGCCGGAGAGCTGGATGTGCTGCGCTTGCAAGCCAGGAACTGAACTGAGAGACAATCTACGTAGGTCCTGTGTCACTATGACTCTTCCGGGCTTCTCCTTGCAGGCTTCGCACTTTCGACCTGTCAGGAAGCCAAGAGAAGGAACTGGAACTGCTCCCGAACAACACCTACACTTGCCTTCTCTGATGTTGTTGATCGATGCAGGGGCCACAGTGGCCCCCTGAACAGTTGCTGGATGTGCATAGCCCAGAGAGTCGGAGAAGCTGATGGTGAAAGTGTTTTGTGGCTTGCCGAGAGCGATCATGCTTTCGGTTTCCACATGCACGCGAGGCGCCTTGCATAAACCATTGCTTTCCATGATGGCGTAGCAATGACCACCTTGGTTTATGCCAGGTTCGTAACTCGGCGAGTAAGTTGTAGGAACTTTTGAGAATCGGGCAAACAGGCAAACAGTCTACAGAAGACCTGGCACGACATGCCCAGCCCAGAAGGATTCTCCTGCAAATGGAATCAACTGATCTCAGCACTCTACGTCGCCCAAAGCTTCCACAAATTTGCTCCGTCTGAGCCTTGTGCAGAGCAGGGAACACATGTCACCACAGCGATTGAAGCAAGAGGGCCTGCATCAGTGCACACGACGCAAAGGCGTGTAGCGTCCTGCATCACCTGCTTTCGGGCACGGAAGAATCCACACGTCTATTCCAGTTCCAGCGGTGGCAATGACAAGGAGGCACAGCGCGACTCCTTGAGGCCACTGGTGGACAAGCTGCGGTGTGCCTGAGAGTGCAGTTTTTGCAGTGCCCAAGCCAGCACTGCAAGGGCAAGCTGTAGCTCGAGGTGATGGAAACTTAAGCAGCACACTGAGACAGTCTTTTTGTTAACGCATGAGCACTACTCCTAAATGCTCCATCTAGTGGAACACCTTCCCCAGCTGCCTGGCAAGCTACCGGAGACACGACAAGACAGCTGCGAGACTTTCATGTCCTGCAAGGACCGTGAGAGATTAACTGCCACAACGTCTGTGTGCGTCTGGGGGCGAGCTCATTGGACCCCGCATGAAGAATAATTGACTGGCAAGATGGCCCCAGGCATCCCCCGGCTATCGTCTGCGAGGGCTGCGGCTCCGATTGCGGCCTGACTTCTTATCGCCGTGGGTCCAGCACTCCCCCTTGGCGCACCACTTGCAGCTGCCTTTGGAGGAGCCTTTTCCGCCACCGCCTCGGTAGGGCCTCCCTCCACCACCACCTTGTCTGGCGAAGCTCCGAAGCTCGTCGCTGATGTGCTGATTTGTGCTCTCCATTGCCTTCCCAGATTCTGAGTTACCCCCCCCCAACCCGGTTCCCCACATGAGGGTGCCTAGACACCTTAGACCTGGAGCAAATTTCTGACCGAGACCGCAACACAAGTGCACTGGCGCTTTGACTAGGAATCAATGCGGGACTGAGCTCAGCCTACCCCGGCCACCCTCAGGCCACCTGGATGATCCCAGAGGCTTTGCCCCTGTCCTCCGAGGAAAGCAGTGTGATGGCGTAGCCTTTCTTTCCAGCTCGCCCAGTCCGCCCAATTCGGTGGATGTAGTCCTCCGAGTTGTTTGCCTGGGCACGCGTGCTCGGAATGCGAGCTGACATGCACGACGCAGGCGTTGGGCCGTTCTGGGCTGCACCCCAATATCACAGCCTACTCCATGGAGTGCTTGGCGAAGGCTTCTTGGATCTACCCACTGCAACACTTCAGGTACCTTGAACACCCTTGCTCAGCCACACATGCCGGGTATGATCAGGTATGCATCCATGTTACCGCATCATAGTTGACCACCAGGCCTTCGGCTTTGCACGACTCACAGCAGTCTTGCCATGTGTCCGGAGGCTTAATGTGTCATTTCCTTGCCACCTGCAGCCGTGAAGCCAACTCCTTTGATGTCCAGTCCACGAGCTGCTACATCCGTAGCAACTAAAACTCGGAGACGGCCCTGTTTCAGGCCATTCAATGCCATGTCGCGTTCCCGTTGGTCCTGCATGTGCCCACAGCAACAGAGGCAGCCAAAGACACTCACGGTTCTCTGAGCGGCACTTGCAGGCACACGTCCTTGTCTCCATGAATCGCAGAGCAGGCTACATTACAGGCGTATAGCTGCCGCGACAGCTCCTCACACATCCTCTTCGTGCTCGCGAAGATCAAACACTTTCCCATGGCACCTCTGCCACACTGCTAGGGCCAGCTTCAACACTACCCTACGTCACAGGATGCTCCACATTCCACAGCACAGTGTGTGGTTTGAACCCGTCATGACCGCGCCTTTGTCCATCAAGCCTGCTTCCTGCAGCAACTCCAGGACAGCAGCTTTCTTTTGCGAGCTCTCAACAAGTCGAACTTGTTGAGTGACGTCCTGCATCCAGTCGTGCGCTTGGCTTTGCTATAGTGATGCGATGACAGCTGTACCAAAGCAGCTCCTGATTCGCTTTCAGCTCATCACGGTTTCCGATCATAACTTTGGCTGGCTGCCCCATCATCGTAGCAGCAAGCTGCCGGACCTGCGGCATGCATGAATGTGGAGAAACATTAAGAAAAACACGGCGGTGCTATCGACTCTGGCACCTCCCGTGGCCAGGTTGCAGTGAAGAACATTGTGTGTCGATTTCGGGGGATGTGCTGAAGAATTTTTTGGATTTGTGGCTCGAAGCCCATGTCCAGCATTCTGTCAGCTTCATCCAGCACCTCGCGGCAACTAAGCTTCAGGGCTGTTCTATGCTGTACTCCAAACGTTTCGAACCTTCCGAAAAGCTTGATATCCCAATCCAAGCGACCAGTTTTCGCACTCGGTTGACCTCATGAAACGCAAGACATGAGCAGAGGCTTGATCGTCGGGCGTGCATACATACATTCCCACGGCGATGGAAAATCAACCGTTCGTATGCCGAAGAGCCTGCACCTGTCGCCCCTCAATGAAATCATTGAGGCGCCCCGGGCATGCAATGATGGCGTGGACTCCCTGCTGATACTTCTTCTGTTGATCCCATTTCGGCGCACCTCCATACATGGCAACCTGCAGAACGCAACTCGATGCTGACTGCAGAGGCTGGCAAGAAGGGTTGCTCGTGTCCCTGCTGAAGATGCAGGACCAGGGGCTGTCCACATCCCAAGACATTTGCCGAAGCGATTGGCCTCGACCTCTGTTTGTGCTTTCTTCGCACTTCAGCTGGCAACAACTTGCAAAAGGTCTGCTGCCAGATAGCCTCGATTTGCTGCGCAAGCTCTCGGGTCGGCGACATTACCACGAGTCCAACGCCATCTCGCTGCGGTTGCAAGCCTACCAAGTCTATACTCTATACCATGGCTAAGGGCCAAGGCGAAGCTACCAAGATCCTAATCGAAACTGCTGAGCTCACTCTGAAGCTATGTAGATGCGCTGCCCAAGCCTGACTTGTGGAAGTCACCTCGGCAAGCCGACTGGGACATTCACCGGCTGACAACTGCAGCAAGACGCAGCATGTTGAACACTGATATGCTCAAGACATGTAGTGTGCCTTCGGCATCCGATCTATTGCCGCCACGGCTGCTAAAAGCGGGCAGCAAGAACGCCAGCGTCTTCCCGCTGCCAGTTGCTGCAATGCCAATTACGTCCTGACGGGCGCTCGGCTTCCCTGCCAATGCCCTGTTGCGAGCGAGTCTCGCAGTGAAGGCGGTGTCCTTGCCATACAATGCCAAGGGCCAAGTGAAAGCCTGAATTTGAGATGGTGCGGGGAAAGACTTCTTCAGCTCGTCTATCAGCTTCTGGGGGAAGAACTGTGCCTTGGATGTTCAAAATGCTTTGCACATGTCGCAACACAAGGGTAAAGGTCAGCGAATGCAGCTTGGAAGCACATTGGTCAAAAGACCAGAACTTGTGCAAAGGAAGAGGACCTGCACTTCCATCAAATATTCCCCAGTGCAACTCACGGAGACATCGAGTTTCTGACAGAGGAAAAAAACTATCTGCTGAGAAGGCTCGCTCATCATAGTCAATGACTCTGACATCTGTGTCCTGTCAGGGGCACAACAACAAATCCCTCATCTGAATCGCTAAACTGTCTGGCGAAGACCACGCTCGAGAATTAGATCGACGCAAGCAGCAGCCATCAAGAGCTCGAGTCTTTCGATCTTGATGGTTCACAGACACAAGGCCGCTAGCACGAGGATAGGTGCAGACCAGCTGCTGTTTTATGGCATGGTTCAAGCTTCATGATTTAAAGACGTGTAACAGCACATCCACTCTCCAGGCCTGAACAGTCTCGCCTGCAGAACCGCTGGCAGCTTCAACACATGCCTCCGCTATGGACATTGAGCCTTGCGCGGGCACATCACAGACTCGTGTGCGCACCGACAACACCACGTGGTGGCCGCGCGCGGCCTGTAAGAAACCGAGTCTCAAATCAAATCACAAGAACTAGGACGGCCAGATGTTGCAGTTTCGGGACCGTTTGATTGCACTCAAGAATCGTCAGCAAAGCAAAATCACGCTTTCTCCAGTGCTGCGAGGACCCGGCCCGAACACGTAGCTGACTGCCGGCACTGCCTAAAAATCCATTCCGAAATGTTTCCGGAGAACTTTTTCTCGGAACGAAGCCCTTCGAGGATTCGAGTCCAAGCCGCAGCATTGCCCATTGCGTAATTACCGCACGGCATAAGACGATGTAGAAAGAATCAACAGGTACTGCGCTGCATCCAAGAAACGCCCTTGCGAAGATTGGCATGGCCTGAGCA
Source organism: Symbiodinium necroappetens (assembly GCA_905231915.1). NCBI lineage: Eukaryota > Dinophyceae > Suessiales > Symbiodiniaceae > Symbiodinium > Symbiodinium necroappetens. The sequence goes on along the minus strand of CAJNJA010028253.1, from coordinate 45,643 downwards.
TCAGGTGCTACTTGGGCAAGGTCCGACAGCGTCACAGCAGAACAAAGCATGATAGTTCTGATGTCCAAGCTTCCACCCGCTGCCATTAGGGGCCGGCGCGGCTGCTGGCGCTTGTCCCGGCCATTGAGGATACGCAGGAACCGGCCCTGGTGCCACCGGCTGACCGGGCTGCGGATGCTGTGGGTAGGCAGGGTACTGCGGTGGATACTGAGGCTGCTGATAGTGCTGGGGCGGTGGATACTGGGGCTGGGGATATGGCGGGTACTGCTGCGGCTGCATGTGCGGCTGCATCTGCGGCTGCATCTGCTGCTGCATCTGCGGCTGCATGTGTGGCTGCATGTGTGGCTGCACAGGTGGTGGTTGCATCTGCGGCTGTGGCTGTGGCTGCGTCTGTGGTTGGTACTGCGGTGGCTGCTGCTCGGCAGGTTGCGGTTGGGCCGCCTGGGGCGGATATTGGCAGCCATTCCAGGCCGCACTTGGGTCTTGAGGTGGATTCCAGCCGGCGGGAGGTGCAAAACCGTGTTGGCTCCAGCCGGCAGGAGGCGCCTGAAGCGAAACCAAAAAACCCTACCGTCCCTACCCTGAGTCTCGGGTTCGTCCTTAGCCTTGCAAGTAGTACCAAGCAGTACCTTATAACGAGTACCTTATGAATCTTATAACGACTCAGCATGTGCCCAATTTTGCAAATACCGGAGCCTGCGCTTCGACTTGCACCCCGGCGCACGGGGCACAGGGGTTCATCGCAGCCTCGGGTCTCGACGGTCTCGATGTACTGCTGTCAAGGTTTTCCACTGCATCTAGGCCCGGTGCAGCCTGCGCAGGGTCCATATCAGGAGAATGGGATCGGCGACTTTTCACAACATCCTGGCGGCGAACATCACAAAGGCATGTCCAGTCAATGATCCACACAGCACGTTGGGGTAATGTCCCCGTCGTCGGCCTTGCTGGTTCGGAGCCAACTCTTGTGGGCAGTACGTCACTGGCTCGAGCCAGGTGAACAGATGCGCCAGCAGAACAACAACCCAGCAAGCCAAGACTGTTGATGAAGACTGTGAATGCGGTGAATGGTGACGAATGCACCCAGGAGGCGGCTTTCAAGACCCAGGGTGTGCCCACCTTTGGAGAAACGCCCTGGCTCAGAAAGCGACAGAACTTCTAGACAGCTGCATACTGCTGCTCCTGCTGCAAGTCTTGCCTCAAGGCACTTCTCAACCTTGTACTCTTCTACCTGGCAGTGGCGAAAGCGCATGTTCTAAGCACTGCCTCTGAAGACCAAAGCCTGTTCAAGCACAGAAGCCGTGAGCACCCCGTGGTCCCAAACCTGAAGCGCACGTAGTTGTCTTGTACGTCGAGCTACTGCAGAGAACTTGTGAAACAGAGGCCTCCTTGAGGCTTTCCAGGCAACAGAACCTTGTGCGCAACTTTAAACTTTAGCAGTGCAGTCCCTGCAGTCCGTGTTCGTTTCTATGCCGCGCAGCTGCGGCTGCATCGGCTTGGGTCCCGCGGTCCTTGCGACCAAGCGGCTCCCCAGGCCATGCGTGTGTGACGCCACCTGCAAACTTTGCGTAGCCGTCCCCCTGGAAAAGGCAACAAACGGGCCTTGTAGCCACTCGCTGAGGTGTTGCAGCCAACCCGCCTCGACCGTTCTCACCTGGGGGCCATCCAGCAAGTTGCTCTTGCTAAAGTTTCAATGCGAGATAATGCGAGGGGTCGAGCCATGTCGAGCTAAGTAAGTCTCTAAAAGGGTGTCGGGAAGAACTGCGTTGATTCGACGCTGGCCCTCACCGCACTTCCAGGCTTCCAGGATCTTGCAGGCATGACTGCTTCGTAAAGCACACTCACGCGGTGCTCACTAGTGTCCGTCTTAGGCCCGCGCCAAACAGCTGGAACGGTGCAGCCCCTGACAGACTTGTTCCTGCAATGATACTCTGCCACTGTCTCGGAGCCGCGCCTTGTGGAAAAGTAGAAGCTGGCCACACGGAACGGGCTCTGTGCCTTCATTCAGTTTTGGAGCGTCCAGTTGCGCTTAATTGCTGCCGACTGGCAGAAGCAAGCCACTGCACTCAGCCTGCTGTGTGCACTGAGCCGGGTGCTTCCATCGGCTCTTTCAACAGCCGGTGGGGCCAAGGCGCCACATGGGAAGAGTAGCGAGAGATATTTCACCACCTGCACGAGCTGCTTTGCACCCAAGACCGTCCATCGTGGCTGGGTCCTTGCTTGTATAACTGGAGAGCTCGCCGCCTGATGGATCTCGTCTTCGGCGAGATCATGCCGAACAGCAAACCGGGCAATGATGCCAATCGCCACGCCCAGCCTGCAGGTGAATTGCTCATACCTACTTGTCGCGAGTGGTTCCGCTCGTATGAATGACGCCGCGACTTCCTGCCTAAGCTGAAAGTTTTGTGGGTCGACGACATCGGGCCGCCTGCGACCAAAGGCAGTAGTTGTTCGTACAAATATTCGTGTTGAAACGAGATTTTGCAATTTTGGTATCGATCACTCCGAAGCCTTACTTGCAGCCAGAACACTTCGCGGGGTGCATGATCTGCAGTAGGAGTGATTTCAGCTCGTTGACCCCACCAGATGTTGCACCGGCGTGAATGTAAATCGCAGACATTGCCACCGTTTCCTGTACATGAGGGCGCTGAAGTCGGCTCAGGTGCTGTGCTCAACAGTCGCAACATCCAGGGTGCGCAACCTGATCGTTGATGATCCCGCAAAGGGACGACAAGGCAGCAAACCTGCCGTGCAGTTCTAGCTTCCAGGACGGAATCTCACAACACAAAGATCTCAGGCACCAACCATTGAAACTGATGCAGGGACACACCGGTTTCGGCGCGAGCAGGAAGGCCCTGGCAATTCGCCACGGAAAGGCCGAAGAGCTGCTCAAGGCGGGGAGGGACCTCCTCCAAGCGGGTCTTCATCGTGGCTTTCAGCTTCATCAGCACTTCCTGGACAGAGAATCCTAACACACCATGCACTATGCATGGTTTTCGCACAAACTTCAGCTGCAACAGGCAAGCACCGATTCAAGAAGCTCTCCGATCTTGACAGACATAAAAGTTCTCCCCGATCTCAGCCCAACCCCCCCCCCCCCACCCTTCCCGCGACTCGCCATCACCCACCCACCCACCCACCTCGCTCCGGGAACAAGATTCTACAGGTCCACGCACCCAAGCTGGAATGCCGAACCCGCTGACACAATCCAAATGAGGACGGGAAGAGCTGCCAAAATTCGAAAGCCATCGAAAGCCCCATGCCCCTGCCAAGACAGTCATGCAATAGCCTTGCAGACTTCTTCACCATCAAAGCCACTTCGCTTGCAGAACGTATACCTGGCAAAGTAAGTGCCTGGTATGCCGTGACAGGCCAGCTCTGCGTGATTTCGTGCACCGCGCACTCGTCCGGTAAGCAGAAGCAGTCAATGCTCCTCGCATGCATGTTTTGCAGATGAGCTTTTGTTCGACTTGTCCGTGCGGGCAATCTCAAGAGGCAGAGCTTCATGAGATCAGTTTGACGATCCCAATGAGCGTCAACCGGGCCTGAAGTACTCAGCCCACTGTGCTGCCGCCTTCAGCTGATGTCTCGCAAGGCAGGGTGCCAACATGATGCTGAAAGGCCCTGACGGAACTTACTTGACCACCTGCTCCCTCCTGCAAAGGATCATCGTAGTTCCTGGGTGTGTTCTTGGCTTCGGCTTCGCCACAGCCAGTCTGGAGTTGAAGCAGGCTTGGTGCATGCTGCAGCCTGGTGTCCAACGGCCTGCGCTGAAGTGAGCCTTCGGCGCCAACTAATGGACAGTGCTATGGCCCAGTTATGGCACACAATGGCCACCGCGCATGCGTCGTAGACCAGGAGGACAGCAAGAAGTGCGCCAAGGGCCAGGCACGGCGAAAGGCTTCTGTGCATTTCTCCTGTAGATGACATCCGTCGCACCACACCCAAATGTCAGGACAGGAGCCCTCAAGGCCCACTATAATCTTCACGCATCATGTACCGGCAAAAATGGCACAGCACATCATGTAGTTAAGCTGGAGTCCGGATCGAAGATTCCTTCGCTAGGCCTTGAAAGGCAAGACGTGCTCAACTCACATGAACTCACGAAGCCAAAAAGCATGCAGAGACATGCAAACGCCAAAACAGGCCTACAGCAGTTCTGCACAATGATCAAGGCTGGTGGAAGAGCGCTGGACTTGGCGCAGCAGGGCACGAAGGCTGATGGATGGATGCACGCGAAGCAGGTAACAGCCGTCAGATCCAGCCAACAACTGTCAAGGCTGGAACAACTCTTGCATTTGCAGCTCGCGCGAACTGCTCGCACTCCTGTGAGGCAGGATGCAGCACGAAACCATGATGATGGAGCCTTCACGGTAACTTCAGACAGTTAGGGGGTGGCATGACTCGATACCTTCCCAGAGCTTCCGAGGTAAGGTACTTCAGACCGGTGCGAAAATCCACGTTCTATGGGGAGGGGGTCGGGACAGTGGTGTGGCAAGTTTCGTCGGGCATCACGTAACACACGACATGCCCCACTGACCACCAGAGAGGAGTAATCGAAAAATCCACTCGTTCGGCAGCGCTTCAAGGGCATTGGAACTCCTCCAAGGCCCTCCGACAAACCAGCTTCTCCTGCCACATCGTGACATTTTCTCTTTGAAATGGCTCATGCGGCGGCCCGTCCCGAGTCAGGAATACAACGACCTCAGCGGATTTGCCCACCGATGCTGCAGCGGACCGCTTCAATTGCGATACCAAGGCGGGAACGTCGCACATCAAGTATGCAACGGCTGGCTGGAAGGACTCCTTCAGGGCCTCTGCGACAGATGTTCAAACAGCCTGCTGTGGCCACTGTGGTTGGCATGGCCCAGATCCGGCCTGACGGCGCTTTCCTTCCCAGGACGCAACATCGGCACACCGCTGCACCACCTTGCAGGAATCGGGCAATGTGCTGTGCAAGCTGCACACCTTGCCAACCGATGCTCAAGTGCCCACCATGAACCCCTCTCATGCCTTGGCCATATCGGCCGCATAGTACTGCAACGGCAGTGTGCCGTATGTCCTCGCAGCACGACAAGCCACCATCTACATTGCAGCGAGGGCAGGAGAGGGCTGGCTCACCCTTCGAAGTCCACGTAGTAGATCTGATCAACCTGACAGGACAGTCGGAAAGTCCATTGCACTTGCACACCCCAGTCCAAGGCAGACATTGTAACTACAGCTAATTGAGCATGTGACGGGATCCAGGTATAAGTTAATGTCGGATGTCATAGACTGCAGGTCCACACCTGTCACAAGCAGGCACATTACATGTGCGATGCAGCGCAGCCGAGGAAAGGGTTCCGACGCCTCCCACAAAGCTCTGCTCGAAACGAGCTGGCTGAGCTGCACCCTCACTCTGCAGCTTGCTAACCTGATCAGAGCTGCGGGGCTGCGAGCGGGAGGCGAGCGTTGCCAGCGGCAGCAGGTTCAGACGAGCCGCTAGCCAGCTCTTCCCCGCCGAAGTAGCACCCACAAATCCAATGGCCAGCGCAGGCTGAGCACGATCTGCCTGCAAAGGACACTATGTGTCCAAGCGGCATAAGTCTCGCTGAGATGTCAAGCGCACAAGCGAACCTCCCGAACATGTCGGGCCCAGTTCTCGGTGGCTGGCGAGAGCGTGTACCTCGTGCTTGCTTTACACACGCATGCACACGTGTCAACTTGTGCAAGAGTCCCGTGACATGCTCTTCTCATTGGCTTCTACTTTCCAAGTGCTACACGCAGCCGAATGGAATGTTCGACGCTGGTTCGACGATTGTCTTGGAAATCTTAAACATCGGGCCCACGTCGAGGATTCCCAACACAGCATGTTTGCTGCATCACACTCGGTTCGCGGGTCTTAGAGCCGCAGCCGCGAAGCACGTCCAGTTAGTACCGACACGCACCTGCAAGTCTTAACAAGGCAGTCGCAGCCCTGCAATACTTGCTGCAAATCCGACAGTAGTAGCCGAGTTGGGCGGCAAGAAGAGTCCCATGTTTGGGTTCAACTTCTCGTCAAAATCCAGACAGTGGAGCGAGCGGTGGGAGGATTTGTTGAGTGTTGAACAACCGTAACAGCTGCAGTTTGCGCCCAATTGTTTTCAAGGATCAGACATCGCCCGGGATGGCTGTGCGTACGATTCTGGCATGTTGCGCTCCAGTGGCCGTCTCACTTTGGGGGCAACCAGGGATCAGGAACGAACAACTGGGGGTCAGGGACCAACAGCTCAGAGCCAAACGCAGCTGAACCAATCAGGGCTCAAGGCCATCAAATGCACAAGATAGCTGGATTGAAAGGGGTTCGGGGCATAGGCCCATGCTACGCAAAAGAAGTGGGCACAAGGAGGAAAGTCTGCCTCCTGTTCCCAGTTACGGCCGCTTCATTGGCACAGTAGGGTGTCCATGCTGCGTGCTCGTGCTGAAGACATTCTCAGATGCGAGCTCCAAAGCCAACCGGGCTGTGCACGCACACGGCCAATATAGCTACACCAGGCTGCATGCAAAGCGTTGCACGAAGCCATACCACAGAAAGCTTTTCTGCGCACCCCGGCTCCCAAATCTTCGCCTCAGCAGCTTCATGTGTCTCGCATCATCGACAAAGCAGCAACGCCAAGGTCACCGCCGTCTTCGTGCCGCACCTCAGGTTTTGTCGAGAGTACTCGGAACTACCGGTAGTAGCTAAGTGGAGAAGTTCGGTGGGCTGTGGCAAGGGCTCCCAGGTCGGAGTTGGCACCAGGTTGAGAAGTCGTTGGCCGCCATCTACCTGACATGAGACTGAAACACACCTAGGAGTAGGAATCGAAAAAATGCCACACTCGTGGAATGTGTTGTAACCGTAGCAAGGGGTCTTCCCAACAACACATCAACAGACATCAATTCGGAGATCGCTTTGAAACGCTCCAAAAAAGCGACTCGCCTCATGTGCTCGACTCGGCCGCGGCAAGGCGACACCAGGAACGGCCACGTCCTGAGATGTCCCGACAGTGACCCGAGTGCCTGCTAGCGACAGCAGTGCTTGGTGCCGAGCAGGCACCCCATAGCCTTCGGCCATGCGCCTCAGGCCTTACACAGACTTCCGTGCAGCTCATGCTTCCATTCTGACGGGTGCATCTCAGGCGACTGAGCTCGAGGCGCTTATGCCTTCTGGCTCTACCGCATGGGGTCTCTGTGCTCTAGCTGACATGCAGTACACTACATCAAATTCGTGCGCATCCCTGGCATGCTCAAGCTTGTTCGGAAGCGTTGGCACCTCGTATCTGATGAATGTACTGGAGCACGGTCACCCCACAGCACCTCAAACCTCTCAAACATGCAAGACAGGACGAGCCTGAAGGGCCATCAACATCCTAAAGCAGCAAACGAGGTCTCAATGTGCAACTGCTCGTGTGCGGGAAGACAACACTTCAGGAAAAGGTGCGACACTTGCATACCCTTTCAATCAATCTTGGCGTTGTGCATTCAGGCGCACTCATCCGAACCAGCTGCTTCTGCAGCAGTTGTCGAAGACTCCACATTAAAGAATTCAAGACTGGGACCCTGGTCTACTCCAGCAGAAAGAACCCGTTCAGCACACTCTGCAGCAAATCGCCTGTGCGAGCCTTGGCATGCAGACACTGCCTAACTTTCACTGCACAGTCCGGCAGCTGGCTCGGTGGTTCAATATCAATGGAATCCATCTGGCGCGCTCTGTCAGACGAGTGCTACACATTCCAAGCAGTCCGCGCATGCTTAGTCTTGCTTCTGGCACTTTAAGCTTCCAGCATGTCGTGCTTGACAGTCAAAGGGGCGTCCGTACTTGCCTGGAACATCCGAGACGTGCCCCGGCCGACGCCGACAAGCGAGTTCTCATTCCAAGGAGCGAATATTTTCGAAGATTTCGTTGACGGTGTGGCTGGTGCCTAGCCCCTGCAGGGACTATGCACATGCATCTGTTGACTCCTGTATGACTGAACCAACATTGAGGTGGCAACCATGGTGACAAGGATGAAAGCCGCGATGGCTGCGCATGGGAGGATGTCACTCCTGCTCAAGTGTCAAGCCAGGCATGCTTAAAATTGTGCGACAGACTCCGGGCAACGGTGTCCAGCCCAAGACGAAAATGCCGCGGGGTATCGAGGGACTCCTTGCTGCCCTTGGCATCACGACACCACAGCAGGGGCAGACCCGGAGGAGCGTGAGAACGGCACCATACCACACCCATACACCACGGACAAGATTCGACACGTAAAGATAGGCGCTATCAGGAAACGACTGTTGCTTGGGGGCTTGGGGAGCTCGAACTGCTCTTGGCAACTCTTGCAGCTCGGGCCCCTGCCCGCTTGTGACCTCGCGAGGCTCTGCTGAAGCAGACACGCAGCTGCAAGCAGTCGTCCCGAAATGCTAAGACCAAAGCTGGGGTTGCACGCCGCTGCCTTAACAAGGTCTAGATGGCCCCACCGAAACCAAGAGCCTTGTTCGGACTCTGACGCTTCTTCTCCATTCATCTCGCCCAGTTCGCACGAACCTGCCGCAAAGGGGTGTGCGAAACGGAAGTTCGAGTCGAGTGTGGCACTGCCTGTACCCTTTTCTCCACTGCACATTGCGTCTGAATGGGCCAGTCTTAGAGGGCGTCAGGTGCAAGCTTTTGAGCGCTTCCCTCGACTTGCTTCCCTGGCTTTCTCAGTTTCCTCAATCTCCTTGTGCCAATTCGGGTTGCCTGGATCCTTGGATCAATGAGTGCCGGGACAGCACATACCGTGCATTTGGCTTCGCAAATCACAAAGCCAAGGTTCCTGCTCTTGGCCCTGGGCGAAGGTGCTGATCGCCATGTCGAAGCGCTTTAGGCCCCGAAGGGCAATGCCACGCCGGAACAGCGCCTTCGGCCATGTCGGGGCCAGCTCCTCGCATTTGGTAGCATCCTCCAAGGCGGCACGGAAGTCCCCGGAGGCGGCGTGGGCGGCACTTCGGTTGGAGAGCAGTGTCTTCGAGAATTCGGCGTCTGCCAGCTCGAGGGCTTGCGAGTACAGGGCCACGGCTTCTCGGAAATCCTGACCCCGGAATGCCTGCACACACGCGCATCTACCACCATATATTGCGAAACAAAAAACAGATGCCCGACATTCACTTCACATGCACTCGCTGGCAGCCCCACTTACCGTGAACACGCTGATATCAACACAGCTCTTGAGCGCTGAAAGTCTTGCCAGTCTGCACTTGTCATGACTTTAGGGCAAGACTTAGTTAGTCATGCGGATGTCCGACGGCAGAAGGTGATGGCTTGGTTCTGTCCAGTGTCACACACAGAGCGACAAAATGAAAAGGGTTGAGGCCGACAGCAAAAGGTGATGCCTGATCACCCTTGCTCTTCAGCTCTGCGCTTCGTGGTGGCAGTGGTGCGGCGTCGCTGTCGCCAGCCATGGGCCCGAGCCATCTACATCCAAAGAGGCGGGTATGAGGAAAAAGAAAGTGCTTCGGGTCAGGTAGCCATTTGATGCAACGATTTCAGCTGCCAGTCTAGAGTTGAGTCTAAATCATGGATAGTGAGGTTTCACAGGGCTTTCAGTCAACAAGGGAAAAGTTGCAGCTTGCCACGCGACATAGGCCTACGCAAGATCTGTGTCAGAATGTAATGCCGTCGAGCCAGCAGCTGACATGGTCGTTTCCGCTACTGGATGAGGCCAAGGCGAGCAAGTCTACAGGACTCAAGCAAGTAACGGAACTCCAGTGGCCTGATCTGACTGACATCTGCTCTGCAACGGCCTTTGCTGCGCAAACGTTCGAACAGTCAGGTGCCACGAGTGGCTAAGATCACGACGAGAGCCCTTCTCGTCCCAATCCAGAAAGCCTTTGGCATCAATTGCGTCATCTGAGCCCTTCCGGCCCCAACTTGGCACGTCTGGGCCCCAGCTATCGGCAAGAGAAAGGAGATCGGCCCACTGAGCAAGCTCCCTGCAGTCTGGATTTGCGCCTATATCGCAACCCCGACTAATGCACATGCCAAGGGCCAAGGCTGGACCCTGCAACTAGCCAACATCTCGAAAGGAACAGTGTATGAGACAAACCGTTTCTATCGCTGGGGGCATCCTGTCCATCCGAGATCAGCCAGACATGGTGCCGTCTCACATCACAACAGCAAAAGCCCGACTCGCACGGCCTATCAACGCCAACATGTCGGAGAAGAACCTTGGTGTCGAGCTGCGCTTCACTCACAGCCTGATCATACTGCCTCGTCGCCCAATCGCAGCTAGGGATCGGTATGGAGTTTGCGATCAGACACCCGATTGTGAAAATGAATACCTGGTACAAACACGTGGACTCGGAATTGGAGCCCTCGTCTGCGGACATGGGACATGGACCAATCGCACGGCTTTAGTGATGGCGCACCACAATGGCACTAAACTCTGCCTGTGCTCGGACGCCTCCTGACCTGTCACGGGGGATGGAGCCGCAGCGACATGTCCAACTTCCAGCGCTGAGGCCGCGACTCTCGAAAGCCGGTGTTTACCCTACTGGGAGCAAGACGCTCATGAAGGGCACCTCACACGGACGATCACGGATGACAAGCTGCCGCCAAAAATCTGAGGGTTGGACGACAGATCACGACATTCTTTACCAGAAATGCAATGGCCACATGCGCGAAGAGCAGAATTGATGCCTGGCTGACCGGCAGTCAACGTTAGAAACTTGGCCTGCGGTAATGCATCTATTCAGGCATACGAGACAAGGGGTGGACTGCTGGACACTCTCAGTAGAGGAGTCCCAGAACATTAACACATTGAACAGGCACCCAACGGTAAGGTTCTCCGTCTGGCAGGTTGTCCAGGAAGTAACCTTCGGCCTGACACAACCGTGTCATCACAACAGACTCAAGCCGGGCACACTCCGGCAATCCTTGTCGCCAGCAAAGTGATATCCTGAACGTATGCTGGACAAGCGCAGGGTCCTATTGTGGAGTCCCGAGTTTCTGGCCCCAGCATGCCACCAACAAATAGAGGAACACCTGCAGTCGGATTCTGCTGGTTTCAACGGATGAGCGCATACTTCCTGCCTGGAGCGGCGCATTGATGAGAAAGACCCGGGGAAAGTCCTCGGGCCTGCAGGCAAGAGAGAAGACCAGTGGAAACTTCCGAACTTCGTTCGTCAAGAGGCTGATGCACAGCGAAAAAATTCGGAGAAGGCGCGTCTGCATGTCTGCCATCAGCTCGAAGTAAAGCCAATGGCCTGCAAACACCGCACTGACACCACTGCGAGGACTGCAGACAGAGCACTGACACTGATGCTGAAGCTTTTGAATAGCTTCTGCAGGCTCAACTCGAAGAAAAATATGGCATGAGCCTGGATAGCACAGCGGCAAGACAAGCAAAGGACCGGGCCTGCGTAAGAGTAGACCACATTGGAGGCTGCACCGAATACCTGCAAGTCTGGAGTGACGCATGCTAACTTGCTACATCTGCAGCAGCTCTCCACAAGCGCACGGTCCAGAACGACAGACCTTCTGCGAAAGCAAAGGTGTTCACCTCGGCTGGTCGCCTGACGGACAGGCGTCCGGTGGCAATGCGTTTTGCCATGCGGAATCGCAGACTCTCACCAAACTCACATCAGTGTTGGGGCTGGCCCGTCCAAGTACATCTTTGCCATGACCTGGTTTTGTTTGTGCCAGCGACGTTTGCAGCTGTTGCCTATTTGCCTTCACAGCCTCTGCCTGTCCACAACTTCTGGGTCTTGAGCAATGGCGAGGACTGCGACGATGAGGAATAAATTGAGGAAACAAAGGGCAACCTCAGAGAAATTCACAATCGGAACTCTGCCGTGTGGTAGCGAGGGGCCGGCACCGAATCGGAAAGGTGTCTCACAGACACCCCTATAGGAAGGCCTCAGTCAGCAGGAACTTGGGTCACAACGTGTCTCGTCGCTGCCTTCCGGGCCGTGTTCCGGACACATGAGGCAGGACAAAGCAGTAGCCGTTGGAAGGCACAGCTGGCTTTGGAAGAACACCCCCTCAGCAGGATCCGCTGAATGAGTGTCTGCCATCAAGACAGCAGCGATCGAAGGTGAGGGTTGCGTGAAAAGACAGGGGGTGACAAAAAGAACAGAGCGTGGGCCTGCAGGCACTGCCCAAGGACCAGAATGTAGGAACTCTGGCCTGTCGGTGTCACATTAAACCCCAAAAACGGCAGCTTCTTTTCTAACAACAAGGCAGCGGCCGAGAAATGCGAATCCATAAACAGCGAAGTACGTGGCGGATGCAGCTTTGTCTCCGCCTAACGTCATCCGGGCGGCCTCGGATCGGCCAAGCAGCGAGTCAGCTCCAGGCCCCAGGCCACCCACCTCGCCCATGGATGCCGGCCGAGCACCTCTGCAACTGCTACATTATTTCCCTGAACTGTGCCAAGTATGCAGCTTCGACCTCCTGGCAATTTGGCCAAAGCACTCGCCGTCCTCCACATGCAAGAATGACTGCCGAGGCAACAGGCACGTCCCCACAGCCGCCGCCTTGACATGAGGAGTGCCGTGTAAATGGCAACAGGGGCCAGAGTAACGATGAAGACGATGGTCCACACCTGGCTGGGGCAAGTGTTCTCTTCTCCCCCTCTAGCGTTGCTACAGGGCAGAGCACAACAGCAACTCACATGTGGCATCTGCGGCATGCACTCAATGCAATAATGCAGAGGGGACCCATCCCAACTGCGCGGCAACTCCTGCAAATGTCAGCACCTTATACAATGCTCTGCTCTCGACAGCTGCAAGAACAAGAGCTGATGATGCTCATGCACTGGAAGCGAGACAGGGGCCGAAGTGCCCACAATGTCCGTTAGCATAATCCAACTTGTACCTAACCAGCAGGTAGCCAGCTTCACATTGCCGGCCACAGCACGAGAGGAATCCACAGGGTCACCCAGCCAGTGGCTACCTCGATGAGCTGACTCCATGGAGACGAAAGACAACGACATCCTGCCATGAACAGATCTGGAAGTTGCAGCATCTACGACCAAGCAAGTAGAACCTAACCACGCCAGAAGCACGCTTCTGGGTGGCGTATAACCTCCCAGAGCCTATCCGTGGTGCTCCTACCTGGAACAAACAACAGTTTTCAGAGAAACTGTGCTAAGGAGGAAAGATTCGCAGGACTGGGTTTCAGGATCATCAGCATGAAATGTTGGCCGTATCTGCTATTTTGTCTTCTTGCTGCTCTCAACACATCTTGTCCTGGCTTGACCCACGGCTTGCAAAGACACATACCGTTCCTGCTTTGCCTCAGAGTGGAACTCGCGGCACACTTGTGACACGCACAGGCAAGCGACCCTTTCCCACAGTCTGTCTGCGACAGTTTCCGCAAATCCTTCGAAAGCCTCTCAGCTACGTCTGCAGGAAAATGGCCATCAGCCTGGAACCACGCATGGTGCAAGGCGGGCATGGTTTTTGCTGAAGCAGTGCTCCGAAAAGCAGGCAATGCAGTGTGATGCACACATCATCATTTTAGCAAGCAGTGTAACTCTGGCAGGGTCGCAGAATTCACGATGCCAGCCTGCTGCGAACAAGTTTTGCAGAAGCGGAGCTTGTAAAACCTGAGCTCTGCCAGCAACAGCATCCAAACTTTTTCCCGGCCATCGGCGAGCCCAGGACCGCCACAAGGAACATTTGTCATCCACGCACACTGGGGAAGCACAGACACTGCAAAGGGCTCCCAAGCAGATGCTCTGAACCTCAAGCAGCCGAAGATGACATTCGGTTTCATCAGATCGCTGGCATGGACGCTTCTCGGCTGCTGACGGACCCGTATTCTGCGGGAGACCTTCGGTTGCGACACTGCGAGAACAAACCGATAGGACTTGAATCACAAAGGCACCCTTTTCCGGCTGCTTTGGCAAGAGCTACCGCGCCCCCCGGGCGGCGCTTCCCGCTTCCTAAATCCGCTAAAGTATGGCTTCGGAGGCTTTCCGCATCCTGTATCCTGTCTTGACAATACTGGATATTCTGTCGGCGTGATTAATACCCCCCCCCCCCTCCGGGCCAGGATTGGGAATAAGCGCGGACCGGGACCCTAGCCAAACGATTAAGGGGGTTGGAATAGTAGTGGGAGGGAGGATTTGTAGCAGTAGTACTGGTACGAGTACTAGTACTACTAGTAGTACAAATACCACTACTACTCTACCAGTACTCTACTAGTAGTAGTCGTAGTAGTCATCGTAGTAGTAGTAGTAGTAGTAGTAGCAGCAGCAGCAGCAGTAATCGTAGTCGTAGTCGAGTAGAACACTACAGCAACAGTAGTAGTCGTTGTCGCAGCAGCACCCGCACCAGCAGCTTCTTGAGCCCTAAACTTTAAATCCGAAAACCTGATCCCTTATAGACCCCAAACCCAGAACTATCAAACCTAAATAAGAGCTCGGGCTCTCTTTTGCACCG
>CAJNJA010028253.1:0-31146 GCA_905231915.1 Symbiodinium necroappetens | reverse complement strand
ACAAGCCGAAGTTAAAGTCTCCGCCGACACCCAGACCATAAAGCATAGAAATAGAAGACTCCCGCGCAATCAAGCATGTAGGGCGCCTTGCTGGAGGAGAAAGAGCCAGGCTTTGGGCAAAATGCCCAAGGCCTGGCACCAGGAAACGTAGTCGAGGGCCTCGTCGAAAACGTTTGCCCAGTTGAAGATGTGTTGCCGCAGCTCCGGCTCCAGCCGCGGTAAGTACATCATAGCCGCCACTTCTTGAACGTAAATTTCATGACCCGAACTGTCACCCATCGGCCTCGTCTCCTGACGAGGTCTGGGCTCTCTGAGGAGCCCATCAACCATGTTGCTCCGCCTGCCCGTAGGCTTGCGAGGTCAAAATCCCTCACGTTGGCCACAGCATTGGCTCGGATGCCAATGGCCGTCAGCAGCTTCTGGAAGCGAGCACGAAGGGTGGCCCCCGACTTTGGCCAGAGCTTCTCATTGGCGCCGAGGTGCTGGAAGGCTTGTCGGATCAGCTTCACCAACTGAGGCTGATCCACTTTGAGGCACTGGTGCCTCGCAGCTTTAAACCTGGTCTTGGGCTCCATGACCGCCATCAGGATCATGGACCCATCCGCGCCACACTCCGCGCCCACGTCCTCCGGGAGAACGAGGTCACGCCTCTTTGCAGCCATAGCTTCCCCGACCCGTGCCAGCCCCCCCCAGCAAATGGCCAAAATACCGGCTACGTCCATCCAGCCCCAGAGCATCGAGATGGAAAGCAGACCCAGCAGTATCTGCCAGGGCATGGCTGTGTGATGCGTCGGTGGTTCCTGTCTCTGCCATGCAAAGCAGATATCCCACGCTGGCTGAAGTTGTCGCCGGACCTGAGGGCAAGCAACAGAGAAGCTGTTTATGGTCTCCGACAGGTGGTAGTAGGGCCGGCCCTCTGTGTATAACCACTGTCCATACCATATAAACACTTCATTCAGCTGCTCAACATCATACCTCGCCAACGCCAGGAGGCCATTCCACGTGCGGCCGCGGTGGCCGAGCCACTTCTCAAAGAGATCCCGCAGCTTCTCTCTGCGGTTCCTCGTCGTAGCCAGCATTGGTCTTCCCCTTTCAAGGCAGGTACCTGCTCGGGACTCTTTCCTCTGAATCTCAGTCTTCCTGGCACGGGCAGCTTCCATGGCGGCGACGGGCCTAGCTACAACCCAAACCCAGAAGTAGCCCTGAAGCCTCGAACCGGAGGACAAAGGAAGAGACAGGGGGAGGAGCAGGCCGAGGATAAGCCGAGAAATCCAAGAGGGACCCGAGGGCCCTTCACCGGGGAATCCAAGAGTGGAGTCGAAAGCCAACGGCCGGGAGAAGGCACGGAAAGGGAGGGTGGCGTACCTCCCGCAGTCAGGCTGCAAGCAAAGGTCAGCAACGGTTGGGCTGAGGGCGAAGACGAGGCGGGCCCAGTTGGCCGCCCAGCGGCGCAAGCGAGGCCGGCTTGCGTCGTGCAGGAGCCGGTCCTCATTCCAGAAAGCCGGCCCAAGAGAGCAAACGGGTGACTCAAAGACCTTGTCGCGGGTCGGGTTATCAGCCGGTATCAGGCGAGTCGGGCAGTACATGCCCCCATGGTAGAGGCCAGCCGCAAGGGCTACCGTGGAGGCGCGACGGGTGGCATGCCGAAGTCCAGGCGAGGCAGAGCGGCCTTTCGAGACCGCAGCTCTAGCAACGTGGGAGTCGCACAAGTTAACAAACAGAAGGGGCCCTCCTCGCACAGCTAGGGCCGTGAACAGGCGAGCAAGGGCGGAGGCCTCGAGAATGTTAATGTGGACCTGGCCCTTCCACCTCCAGACCTGATCAACGCTCCAGTCAAGGGACAAAGCAAGGTCAGAGGGAGCGAGCCTCTCAAGCCCGTCGATTTTCAGGTCAGCCTCGCGGAGGCAGGCGGCCCGCGACCGCAGAGCATTATGAAAGACCCCGGCAATGCAGGCCTGAAGGCCAGACCTTGGTACGAAACCGGGTTTCGCCGAGGCCCCTCTAACGGCTGAGTGGGGGCCCTGACAGGAGCAGTCCTTTGCAAGGGGGGCGAGGTCACACCCTGTAGCAAGGAAACGCAGCTTCTTGAGGTAGGGGGCACCAAAGGCACAGAGCGAGGCGGTGCACTCATTAACCCCTCCTATCCCCACAGCGCCACCCCAAAGTTCTAGAGCCCTGCCTCGGAGAGAAAACGGAGCTTCGAGCATGCAGGCAACATCCGCGGGCCGAGCTTTCAGCAGCGTTGCCAGGGCATGGCGGAAGGCAGCGAGGCTAGCCTGGAGCGGCTCTGCAATATAAATGCCTCGGACCCGATCCTCGTCAATAAGGTAAAACACCCAGTCAAGGACCCGAGGCAGGCCCAGGCAGTAGTGAGGCGAGACGCTGCTCGAGAGCAGAGGTCCACAGCTCCAGCCCCTTCCCGCCACCTCCTTGAGCACGAGCTCGGCCCGAGCACCCACGGCAAGAAAGTCAAAGAGGTAAGCAAGGGGGCGCTCAGGCGAAGGCTGGGCGGCCCCGGCAGTTTCTTCAAACATCGGGTCAGCTCGGCGCAAGAGGGCCTGGGCAGGGGAGCATATCCGAGCATAGGCCCCCTTCCTGTCAGCGGTCGCCCAAAGTATGGACCTCAGGTGCTCGGGCAGAGGGGCCGATACGACAGCCCCCTTTGCCTCTGAGGCATCAGTTGCGTAGAGGCGGTCGGCGTAGGGTGCAGAAACGTCAGCACAGGCGACCGGTGCCAAAGCAGCAGCCAACTGGAACTCCTGAGCGACGGCCCTCGGCAGCTCAAGCATCTTGGGGGCCTCCGGGTCCAGCTCTCCTAACGGGGAGAGGGCAAAGGCGCGGTTGAACACACAAAAACAGGGCCGGCGGTACGTAAAGGCGGACACCCAGATGCCTAGCAAACAAGCGTTGAGCGAGTCAGTCGTGGCTGGCAGCTGGCAGGCCTCAAGGCTGAGGTCGGCCAACACGAAACGCTTCGACCGAGGAGCGCCAATCAGGCACATACCCCTCGACAGCGTATTTTCCCGGCTGTCGATTTCAGCTCCCGCCACCGACCCGACCGTCGAGTTCACCACGTCCTTTTCGGACGATCCTTCGATGCCGGCGGCTTGGTAGGCAGCCAGCGCTTGGTCCATGCAGGTCTTCGCTGGGGTCTGGGTCCCCGCCGAGAGGTCATTGTGCACTGACCTGCTGATTTTAGCGATGGCAAAGAAATCGTCTATGATCAGCCCTTGGTGGAGGTGGCTGTCAAGCACCGGCTTGTTGGACTGAAGACGCTGACGTGGCAGCAACAGGCCCTGGCCCTCCAAGTACGCAGCGTGGCTGGCCGTTGCCACCTCCACTCCGAGATGATCTCCCTGGAGCACAGCGGAGAAACACGCTTGCACCTTATCGACACCCCTACCGCCAGGCTTAGGGGGGTCCGGGTCTAAACCATAGGAGCCTAGAGGGTCCGGGCTCTTGGCAAGGCGGCCTTGAAGATCAAGCAGGGCGGGCGTCCCAGCAAAAGCCTGGGCCGGCAAAGCGGGCTGCAGTCTGTTAAGTCTCGCCTTTTCCGGTGTGCACCTCAGCTGGTGATAAAAATCACGCCTATCTGTTATGCACAGGCACAGGCCTTCCCGAGCGGGGCAACAGGAAAGGGCGGTAAGTACCTCTCCGGTCGGAGCCACCTTGACGGTCCCGGCAGCCGGGCCTCCGCAAAATTGGGGCCCCGGCAGTCCCCTATTTGCCGTAGCTTTCCCGAGGCTTTCCTAGCCGCAAAGATCCTCGTGTAGCTCGAGAAATGCAGGTCAGCCGTGGCGGGCTCGAGGTGCAGGAGGTCTTGGGAAGACCAGAGCAGGGCCAGCTTGAGTGTCTCGGTGGAGTCCTCCCGGGCGCAGTCGGGAAAGGCCTCAGGCCCAGGAAGGCCGCCAAAAAGGAGGCTCCGTGGTTCAGCGTAGGCCATCTGAAGGTCGGGCGGCAGGAAAGGCAGGGGGTCCCATTGACCCCGGCCACTGATCTGCAGACGGTCTGCCTGGGCAGGTTGGTAGGGCTGCTGGTCCTCAGGGAGAGTGTCCGGCGGCACCTCGGGATCGGCCGGGGGGACCCACGAATAGATATCACCAATCGGGCCCAGGTCCGAAAGACGACGAGAGAGCTCTCCCAGCCGAGCTTGCACAACATGAATTCTACGGCCGGCGGTGGAGGGTATTACGCCCTCCTGCTCGCTACCGTATGTCCTGACAAGGCCCTCGAGGTAGGCCAAACAACGGGCTTGAGGCTCGTTGGGCGGTCTTTGCAAAAGCTCGAGGGGCACGAAGTGGCAGTCCTGGTGGAGAAAATCCAAAGCCATCACCAGGATGTGCAAAAGACGCCGCTCAGCAACCACGGCCCGCCGCCTTGACGAAAGCGAAGAGCGGGACTGGAAGATGGCCGGGTGCGGAAGGGGGAGCGGAAACAGGACATGGGCCGGGGCACACACGCCGCGCCGGCAAAGGTGCAAAGTCTGAGAAAGGAAGGCAGAGAAGGGCGTGCGGGCCTTAATAAATTTCAAATGCGCACGAAGAGCCCAGCTCCGAAAAGACAAGGGGGCATCAACCCGAGGGTCGGGGACGCTAGGCCAGCCTACCTCCAAAAGAGCCTGGCTGCCTCCATGCATAGTCCCGCCACGAGGGCAAGGGGACTGAACAAAAGAAGAATTCGTTGACGGGGTCCCGGTACCAGGGCTCATAAATCGGTCGGGCTGAGGCCGAGAAGCAGAGGCAGGGCTCACGGAGCCTTGGGCCGTCGGGGAAAACGTTGCCTTTCGGGCTTTGCCTCGTCGCCTCCTGCCTCGTCGGTCTCTGCGGCGGCCCGGCTGGGCTGAACTGCGTCCTTCCGCCTCTGTGAAAGGAGATCCACCTCCCTCACATAAGCTAGAGTCACTGAGCCGAGCGTCGGCGGCACCAGGGGAGAGAAAGCCCTCAGCCGAGTATTGGCTGCCTGCCCGCGGGGGGCAAACATGGAAGGAGCAGGCTCCTCCAGCAGTGTCAGCAAGAAACCTAGGTCCCACCTCCCGTTGTCCGTGCAGGACTGCTCTGTGGCGGCAAGGGCGAGGCCTAGGTGCTCCATCGCCGCGTGGGTGTCCCCCCTCAGGAAACAGTCGCCGATAGTGGCGAGCATCAGCATCATAAGCCCGGTCCCTCGTTGTTGGGCATAGCCGCCCTGCCTCTCCAGGTAGGAAACCAAAGAAAGCCGCCCCTGGGCCTTCATATCGTCCAGGCTGGTCGGCACGGGCAAGGCCGGGTGAAGGCGGCGGTGGGCGCCCTGGCAGACTTGCAAGAAGAAGGTCGAGGACCCTGCTGCCAGCTCCTGCTGCAGGCGTTCTCTCTTGGCAGAGCCCTTCCCACTGACCGAAGTCGAGGAGCTCCCCAAGTCTAAGGACTCTCCTTGGGCCACCAGGTGAGACACCAGGAGAGACAGTGCTTCGCCTTGCTGGGTCAGCGCTTTGGCAAGGGATGAGTCTCCTGAGGTGGATTCGGCGGCGGCCCCCTGGGGCACGGCCTTGGGTACACTGGGAGCTGGCGGCGGGAGAGGCAACGGGCTGACAGCTTTGGCGGGCACCTGAAGGCTCTTTGCCAGTACGCCTAGGGAGCCTGGGGCCTGTGCACCTGCTACGGGGAAGGGCTGCTGATGGGGCGGCACGGGGGCCCGGGCCGGCGCGGCGGCCGGAGCGGCCTTCTCTAGCTGATTCTGCCTGTCCACCAGGTTCTTCATCTGCTCCACCAGCCCTGGCAGCACTCCTGTCAGAGCTGACACCTGCTCTGACAGCTGGTTCACAGTCACACGCTTCTTGGGCGCAGCCTGCCGCTTCGGGGCCTGGTTGGCCTGGACCGCAGGCTCCTCGGGCAGCTCCTCGGCCGCCGTGTAGAAAGCGAGCTTCTCGGAGGTGTCCCCTTCGACCCACTCCCGGGCCGCTCGTTGCAAAGCCTCTGGCTGAGGGAAGAGCTGGGAGGAGCCGGGCACAAACGACAGTACGTCCAGGTCGGTCACCGGGTCGAAGGGTTCCATTCTCTCTGCAAGGCCGTCGTCGGCATCCAGGAGGAGAACTTGGCACTCGAGGCCCACTGGCACTTCTTCCCCCTGCTCGTCCTCCTCGACGGCTGGCACGGTGACCAAAAGAGACAGGCCCAACATATCCAGGGGATCGTCTGAGGCCGCGTCGTCTGCAAGGGAAGCGCTGAGTGAGGCCGGGAGGGCCAACATGAAGCCGCCAGGCCTGCGCCTCAAGGGTAGGGCTAAGACCCGGGGCTCCTCGGCATCCTGTGTCGCTAGGGGCCAGGTGAGGGCACAAGGTTGCCCCACCCCCTGCGGGTCGAACTTCATATCGTCCGGGTTCATCCCTGAAGAGGTGCGGGAAACTCGACCTCGGCAGCGTAGCAGTGGACCCTAGCCTCGGCCAGAGAGCCAAAGGAGTGAAGCACGGAGTCGCTATGGGCGATCTCCCCAATGGCGGCCCGGAGGGCAGCGAAGGTAGAGAACCTGGCGGGTCCAGGCAGACGAGCACTATAAAGCACCACGTACACCACCGGACGCACAGTAGGCAGGGGCTGCGAAGATAGGGGCGTAGCCCACCTTCCAGCAAGGACCTCACGGGCCCAGCAGCCGGCCCTCCAGGCACGGCGCACGCGGGTCTCTGCAGAGACCCCAGGGCTAGTAAGCCGAACACACAGGTCAAGGCAGTGCTGAGGGCAAGCTGGGAAATCAGCCTCAGTGGCGGCACGGGTGGCAGGGGGTGCAGACACGGGTTCAGGAAGGGCCTTAGGGTAACCCCTAGGGGGACTATCAACCCTAGCCCTAGAACCCACAGGCAGCTCACCAGAAGGTGGGGCAACAACCTCCCACTCCGAGGCAGGCTCAGCAGTGGAGGCCCTGCCAGGCGCACGCAAACTGGCAATCCGCAGCCGCTCCAGGGCAAGCTGCACCTCGGTAATGGCACTGGACAGGTCGGCCTCGTCACTGGCCATGCACAAGATAACCTCGCAATCGTAGGTGCCGTGGCCGCTGAGGTTCGGGGGCAGCTGGTGCAGGGGAAAGTCCAGAGGGCGGGTGCCCGGAAGAGGAAGGACGCGGAGAGGCAGAAGTCCAGGTGGAGGGGTGGCACAGGTGAGGAAAAGTCCACAGGACGGTGGCAAGGGCAAGGAAACAGCCCACGCTAATGCCAGAGAGGAAAGTGAGTCCCAAAAGGACCCACGATCCTTGGCAATGAGCGGGGCACGCCAAACCAAACCACCCTGAAGACCACCCCCACTGAAGAAACCCAACCACCTGCGGCAAGGCCTCGATAAACCCCATCAAAAAGCTTGAGGCAGCGGTACAGTGTGCTCGCACCTCGCTCTTATGCAACAAACCCTACACCCTTGAACCAAAAGCCTTAACCAGCAAATGTGCCCGGTTTTCTTGCCCGTGGGGCCCGGCGAGCCCAAAAACCAAGCATATTTGGTCTCGCCGTTCATGAGGTGTAGGGAGAAGGAGGGAGCGGGCAAATTTTGGAAAATCAGGGCCAGAGCTTGAGTGATAAATTCTTTTCGTAAAAAATGCTTTTTTGATTGGCTTTGCCGTTGCTGGGGTGCAGAAAGGGAAGGAGCAAATGTGTCCCGTTTTCGGGCCTGCGGGGCTTGGCGAGCCCAAAAACAGGGCACAGTTGGTCTCTCCGTTCATGGGGTGTAAGGAAGAGGAAGGAGCAGGCAAATTTGGGGTTCTAAATGTGTTTTTGATTGTGGTCGGAGCCGATCTCGGGGTTCCCCCCATGCCGGCACTTTTGGCCTTGCCGTTGAAGGGGTGCAGGGAGGGAAGGAGCAAATGTGCCCGGTTTTGGCCCGGCGAAAACCGGGCGCATTTGGCCTCTCCGTTCATGTAGGGAGGAGGAGGGGAGTAGGCAAATTCTGGAACCAAGGGACGAGGGGGATACAGGGGATATGGAGATGACGAAGGGAATTGAAGGTGACAAGGGGTAAAAGGTGATGAAAGCGGGAAGGTGACGAATGGGATGAAGGCGACGAAAACTATGATTTAGCGAGGGAAAGAATGAGCTCGTAGCGGAGCGACAGGACGTGTCAGCTTCGCGCGACTGACACGATGCTGCGGATAAGAGGCCGCAAAAAGACCGGAGACAGTTTGTATCCTAAGATGCGCTCGAAAACATAAAAGCGTAATGATGCCTTTTTTATGCAGCTTACAGAGTTGATCAAGGTCGAGGTTTCCCGTTGTCGGCGAAGCACCACACACAACGGTGCTACAGTAGTTTCGTTCTGCAGACACCCCCCAACACGTGAGCCTCACACGATTGACATAATGATACTGATGGCACGGCCGCACAAAAAATGCCATAGTTCTGTTCCCCACTATGCACTCCATACAAACATTCACGCGTTACGAAGAGTTGTATGCAAATTCTAACGCTTCTCCTCCTATGCATTGCAAGAGTTGTATGAAATTTCTCAATTGGCAAACGTTGCGGTTTCCTGTTATCAGCACAGCTGCAAAAAGACTGTGCTAGTTCATACTGTTCGCAAGATGTTAAGGTTTCCTGTTGTCCGAGTACCGAAACCCTTTAACGCGTTTCAGCCATGCATGCATGCATACATACATTGAGGAAGATCCGGACATGAACTCAAAGGGAGCGGTCGTTCTCCCCTCAAACCCTCAACCACAGTCGAAGTTACACGAAAAGGTGCCTTTTGGCCAGGAGAGAGGGCAGCACGGTTGGCAAACACAGGTCGTGCCTTCCTGTAAGCAGAGCATAGCCTCTTGCCCTGTGGAGGAGGGAGGGAATCAAGATACGTGCTGCGATTTTTCGGGGCTCACGGGGCAGACAAGCAATCTTCCGAGATCAAAAAGGACCTGCCGGGCCCAAAAGCATAGACCACGGGGCCGAAAGGAAACGGCGAAGGGCGGGAGGGTGAAATTGCACCCACGGTGTCCGAAGATGCGTGAAATGGGGGGTTGATTTAAACATGGAGGGGATCGAAAAACACGAGCCCATCGGACATTGGATTGTCGTTTCGATTTGCCGAACCTGGACCACGTCTCCCGCACCTCAAATTCAATAACCCCCCGTTGGAGGCCAGGGTCATCGTGAAGCGCCTTCAGCCCTTTTTTCACAAGGGACTCGACTGCTGCCCTCACTGCCCTGTTGTCTCAGTTCTACTGGCCATGCCGCAGCTTTATGCATCTGAACAAGAACACCGATTGGCATCTGTGGAGCTGTCGCACTAGATCTTGCTTCCGACGGTGCTCTGCGTGCTAGCACCCTGCGGAAATGCCGCCACAAGTCACTAAGATGCTTGTCGCTTGTTGACCCGACAAGGCCCCTGCGGATTCTTCAAAGCGAAGATGTCCTCAACCCACCTGTCCAGCAGGGCTGCAAAGCCGTGAATGACTTCGGGAGCCGAAGCACCTCACTGCTTCGTGCTCAAACGGTGGAGTCTTGCCAAAGTAATCATAGCCTGGGCAATCGCAGTCAGAGCAGACTGGAATGTGCACACGGAGAGAGACAGAGAGAGAGAGAGAGAGAGAGAGAGAGAGAGAGAGAGTACGGATTAACGAGCACGCAGCTGCTCAGTGGCTTGCGGCATCTGAAGCCGCACACCGAACAAACAAAGTCGCCGCGTGGCTTGGGAGGCATGCTCGCGATGTGATGCTTAGGGCAACGTCGTGCTCATGCATGCTCATGACGTATTGCGCTTCGCCACGTGGTCAACATAAACATGTGCCACCGCTTGCAGAGGATGGGAAAGTCTGTTTGCTTTTGCAGTGCCTGAAAAATCATTCAGCAACTGTCCAGCACGGGAGAGCATTGCCAGGTTGCGTACGCGAAGGCAACGCTCCACGATGAAAAGCCTTTGCCTTTTTCCTTCGGATGGGTGTCTGTTAGGTGCTACGTGCCATCTTCAGAGACTTTGCTACACGGCGTTTTCTCTTGGGGCCAGCATCAGTTGCGGATGACTTACCTCCGAGAATGGTCTCGAGCAAACTCGCCATGGCATCTGCAGAGGAGTCGCCCTCAGCTGGTAGGCGATGTGCAGGCGCAGGGCCATGCGAGCTGGTGACCTCTTCGGGACCCTGCTCATCCGATGAGAGCTCCTCCATGCCAGCATCCGCAGCATCGAAGGCATCGAAGCCGAGTGCCTCGAATATCCGGCGTTCCTCCTTCTTTCTCTTGGACGGATCCCGTGCGATCCCAAGATTTTTCTCCAGCTTTCTCAGAAGTGCCTCATCTCTCGCTGCACCTTCTGGATCGAACAACGTCT
Organism: Symbiodinium necroappetens; assembly: GCA_905231915.1. Classification (NCBI taxonomy): domain Eukaryota; class Dinophyceae; order Suessiales; family Symbiodiniaceae; genus Symbiodinium; species Symbiodinium necroappetens. The sequence goes on along the minus strand of CAJNJA010028253.1, from coordinate 20,878 downwards.
CGACTCCGGAGGCCTTTGCAGCGTTGCCCGGTTTTTTCGGCTGAACTTGCTTCACGGCCTTGCTCTTTCCTTGCCGTTTTGTCTTGACTTCAGAGGTCACTTCGGCAGTCTGAACAGGGGGCTGGACATCTTCCTGGGCAACCAGCTTCTCTGCTCGCTCCGCCTTCCTGGCACGCCGTTTCTCCTGCTCCTGGCTATGCCTCTCGGCTTTCTTGATCTTTCGCTTACTTCGTGCAGCACGCCTACGCGCCGCTCGACCGGTCTCCTTTGCTTTCACCTGCTCCTCAGATGGCTTCTCCGGCGCATGGTGGCGGAGAAGTGATGCCAAGTGATTGGGCAGTCCCCGACCCATGCGAGGCGAGACCAAGACTCTTTAAGCACAGGAGGTTACCACATGTCTGGTGCAGGACCTATTCCCAGAAAGGCCTGTGGGACTGAGCTTGATGGGCAGCCTCTAGCTTCTGGACACTGGAGCAGAGCAGCCTTGAGCAGACTCTTGGCCCTGGGACTTGGTGCCCACGCACGTCAGCATGCATGCAGCAACTACACTCGCTAGCTTGAGGTTTGTGCCCTTTTTATGCCTTCTGCAACTGTCTTGGTCACTTATGGACCACACACAGAATCTCATGAAGGCAGCTGGCTGTGGCAGGTCAGAATATATTGTGACTTTGAGAGCTGGGTACTGTAGGAGATGCTTTCCCAAAACCCAAATTAAACACCCATGATCGCCCGTGCATCCGTGCCTTCTCTTAACACAATGCTGTCATGTCTTTGGGGGTGGAATGTCTGCAGAATCATCCACACGGATTTCAGCTCCGTCTCCAATTCCTCGCGCGGCCGTGATACGGATGTTTCAGCGTAGTCGGATCGGAAGAGCGAAGGGCCCCGGCCGAAGAAACCGAGCTCCCTGGCCTCATCATCAAGTGGCACCTGCTCCAGGCATCTTGAGCTGAGCCTTGCTGCAAGACCCCACTGCCGATCTGAGGTACCGGCCCCAAAGGGTAGCCCGTCGTCTGCCAAGGTCAGCATCAGCCTATCCAACGGCACCTGCGATCCAATCGCATTCTGAGCGGTGCGGGTTGCACCTCTCTGTGCACCTGCTTGAAGAGCAGCTGTGCCAGTCTTTTCAGCTCTCCCACTGTCATGGTGTGTGGCACCTTTCCAGACCGCAACCCGCATTGATGCTGCTCGTAGAAAACGGAGATCCTGCGTTGGTGGCAAGGCCTTCTTTCGTGTTACGGGCTTCTCCACGATGGCTGCACCCACCGGTCGTAAGGAGACCTGATAGACATAGCACTGTCCCGCGAGGCAATGCGGCGTGGCGCGTGGCACGGATGTGCCTCCACTAAGGCATTCGACAGCGCGGATCGTGAAGCTTGCGAGTGCTCGGTGATGTCACCACCGACCTAAGAAGCCGGGACTGCGATGGCGGCTGCGAGCTGATGCAGCGGGAGCCCCAAACGCACTTGGCTTCAGGCTACCGCACCGTGGATCGCACGTAATCTCTCAACCTCGGCTGTAAGTTCTTGCGCGAAGAGCGCGCATGTGAAAACATCGAGTCCGCAGCATGCTCTTGGATGTTGCAGGATTCCGCCAGTCCCTGCACCTCAGGGATGAAGTCGTTAAGCACGGCAGCAACAAAAACGGAGTCTTTGAAACTCAGGCCCGACCAGCAGGCTGTCAGTCTGATGAGCAATGGACAGGAAGTACCTGTCGTCAGGCCAGTGCCGTGTAAACCCGATTGTACTGCCCCTCCAGGAACGACCTCTCTGCAGCCGTCCTCTCCTGCAATGTTCAGGTCCAGCGTTGAGACTGTCCGACTTCCAAGTGACATAAAAACACCCCCAGCCACCTTCACGGTTACCTCAGAAGCGTTGAGCCGCATGAGCGTTGGCATGAGGGCGATAAGAACCTTGCGGCACTTAGCATCTAATCATTGAAAACAAGACACTGCATTCGCTCTTGCAAGACTCCTGGCCTGTCGCAGCAGCATCGGAGAGGCCAGTGGAGATCCCGAATCGGTGAGAGGGATTCGTTGCACCTCTCATGAATGGAGCTGCGTCTCGAAACGAACCCAGCATGCTCGGTACGCCTTGAGCTCCAGGAGGGCGTAGCTGGAAAGCGCACCGATGCTCCGCCAGGAGGCCTCAGCCAAAACCCACTAAAACAGCTACAAGTGGGCTTCGCGACATGCAGAGAAGCTGCCAACTTGTTTTCGTTCAAGAAAAGTGCCTCAAGTGGATGCATCTGGGTCCTCGAAAGAGTTACTCAAGCCTTCGCCTTGCTTGGGGTCTCGCTGTAAGGCGCCTTGGCGTCTGGTCGGCCGCAGCTTGAGCCAGACCCTCGATGCCTCGGTTGAGCAGCCGAAAGGAAGTCCCGCACATCCCACACCGACTCACGGATCATCACGGATCTCTCCCTGAGTTTCGGTGCTTTCGCCGAGCAGGTTGCCATTCAAGTGCAGGGCCTGGGCCCCACATTCCCTAACACCCGGCACAATCCCATGCGACGTGCTGCCTGCAGGGAAGGAAAAGCAGCAATCGCACGGCGCCTTAGGACAGGTCTGCCTACCAATGCATGGAATTCCCGCTCATCTGTGCACCGAATGTAAGAAGGCACGGACAGAACCGTCCAGTCCGAAATGCGGTTGTTGTCCAAAACCTGGCACGTCGGTGGATGGATTCAGCACCATGACACGCCACAATCATAAGGCGGAAGCCAGCGACTGAAGTCTCTGCAAGCGGCGCACAGGCGCATCGGCGTTCCCCTGTCGGCCACATCTGAAAGCACAGTTGGTTCCGCCGTGCATCTTGAGCAACTTAGGTCAAGATCAACGGCACTATGATGGTTGTGATCATGCCTCTACGACTTGTTTTTGGATCCCTGTTGCTGCATTCGACAAGATGCCTTGCATCTCCTACCTTTTAGCCAACCAGTTTTTGCTAAGCTTGAGCACTTCTCGAGAACGTGCGGAACATCGGGGCCTACAAGTAGTCGCTTGTGGATCCCGGTATAGCCGTTCAAGGAAGAACTCACCACTTGTGTCGCCACTACGCTCGGAGCCCCTCTGCAGGATGCCCCAGCTTGTGAAGTTTTCAGCTTTGGGACTTTGGGTCAGAAGGTATACGAGGCACCAGCATGAATTGGACGGCAGATGCCTTTAAGAATCCGTGCCGGCGGGCGAATTCATGATCTGTCCCGCCGCACTGCTGCCACAAAGCACCCAGCTCAAGGTCGCAGCAACCAGCTGTAACGTCCGTGCCGGCCACTGTACAGCACGACACCGACCAGTGTTCGCCAGAAGGGAGGATTGGGGCTGTTCTGTATCTGCCTCCCTCAAGCAACAGTACGATAAGATCTACCCGATGGGATCTGCCCGCGCTTGCTTGACAAGTACTTGCCCGACCCATGTTCAACGCAAGTTAAAGTCAACCTGAAATGGATAGTTGTTCTGGTGCTTTTCGTAACGGGAATAACAGTTGGAGCCCGTTGTCCAGGAGCTCAAAACAAGCTCTTCGAACCTGCATGTCTGCGCATGCTAACTTGGAACAACGGCATCGACACGAACCAACGAACATAATAGAAAGGCTGCAGCAGCCGCAAGCACCTCTGCATCGTCGAGGGTAGTCGGGATGCCCTGCAAAACCACCGTGAAGAAGCGAATGTATGCACGACTGTCTACTCCCAGTGCAGTCGGTGTTGGGATTTGATGAGGAGTGATCCAAGGCAGCCCTGAGTACATGACACCCGTGCCTCCTCCAAAGAATTCTGGGAAAGATGCAAATGCTCCAGCTGTGGGAAGAGGCCTGCACGACACTACCGGTCATGTTGCATGTTGACTTGAACGTACGATCCGGAAACCAACATGCAAGACGAACCTTCTGGCCACATTTCTTGACCAGTATCACACGAGCCAAAGTCCGATTCTTTTCTTCCAGGCGCTCACCACTGAGCTGCTAAGCGCTGCAGCTCTGCGACATCATTCGATGTGAGCTCGAGCCTACCTGTCGAGGCCAAGTGGCCCTGCATCTAGATCGGGACTTTCTGTGTCGGTATGACTTGCTGAATCTTGGCCATCTGCCTGCTCATGATCAGTGTTGCGATCACTGCTGTCATCATGATCATCGCTGGGATCGCTGTCCAGCGAGAGTTCCTGTGCTTCCAACAAGACTTTTGAGGGCCAGTGCGAGATGGGAAACTCCATGACCCGATTGGACACATCAATCCAACGGGTCGCTGCATATCGAGGGCTATAGACGTGCTTCAAGTTCTGGAGTTTATTCAAATCCAGACGGAAGGGCTCGCAACCAAAGTTGAAGGACAAGTCCCAGGGCGTGTCAATCCCGACGCATGGATAGAATCGAGGCTCAACAGTTGCGAAAACCGGAAAACAAACACCTAGAAGCTCGCCGTTGAGCGCAAAGAAGATGCCCAACTCTCCAGGCGCATCAAGCTTACAAACCCCACAGCCGATGACATCGCCAACGCTGAATTTCGGCATGCGGCCTCGACCTTGATGCTTCTCCGAATCGTTTCGGGAAGCATCTGCTGCATAGCCATTCGCAGTTCCTCCTTGGCAAGAGTTGATCCACAGTGGATTGAACCGCTGACCTTGGCCATGTCCGTGGTACATTTGACCATCATCTCCGTGCAGTGCCCAGCTATGCTGGTTCCAGCCTGCCTGTTGTCGGCACAAGCCTCGCAGAGGTATGGATGCGAGCGCCAGGCCAACCGACACGCAGTGTGCCCCGGGCGAATCCCCGGCAGCAACAACCCGATCCACCGGTCTTTTCATTTCAACTTCGTAGTATGCACAAGGGCGCCGCGCGATGCGCCATGCCCACACAGGCTGTTTTCTGCTCAGCGTCAGCTGTGGCAGCTGTGGCCGAGGCTCTTCAGGAAACGCCGTGACCGCTCCCTGCCAAGGCAGTGGATGTTTCGCCATAACACAGCGATCACCACCGAGGGGGCTTGCAAGGTGACAAGAGGTACATCGGGCAAACGCATCCTCAGAGAAAACGACTTCTCGCAGGAGGTTGGCGCTGTGAACTGCAGGAGTCGCACGCGCATCCGGGAGCAGAGGGAAGCTAAGCTCTTCCAAAGTACAACGTAACTCGTTACCAGCTGTTGTGCGGAGCGATCCGGGGCGCAGCCGGACTGGTGGGTAAAGATCCTGTTCCTCCTCTTCGGGCTCTGACTTCTCTTCCGTAGCTTCCTTGCCAGGGTTTTTTTGGTCGGGATCCTTCTCCGACACGCTGGACCGTGCATGTGCAGATTGCGCGTGCCCAGCAACACCGACCAGGTCACGGAACAAGCATTTCCAATGACGCTGTAGGAGAAGAATTGGCAGAAACGAGGACTCGGCTTCTGATGAACAGGCTCCCTCCTGCAACAGCCTATCAACATCGACGTCAAAGCGAACCTCGATTGTGCAGGAGCTATCGGCGTTGATGAATCGCTCCAGGTGACACCTACAAATGCTGGACCAGTAGAGCTCAATGGATCTGTTGTTCAGAAAAGGCCCCGCGCTTGAACTCTGCAATGCCAAAAAGCTACACGGATCCAGAAACGTCGTCCAGTCTGGGGGAAGAGCCTCAAAAACATGCAGCTGCTCCATGTCGGCCTGCGCCAACTGGCCGTGCTGGAACGGAGTCTCGAGCCAAGAGCTCACACTGATGCAGCACTCGCACTCACGAGCATGCCTCCGAGCAGCCCTTGGATTCTCTTATCTCATGGCCCTGACCCTCACACATAGCAACACACGGGAGCAGGTCCCACCCAGAGCATCGACTGCGAGAAGATCTGACCAGGTCTCAGCTGAGGACAAGCCAATGCATTTAAGATCGCGTGACCGGCTGGCGGGCTCCCGGCAATTCCCGTACCGTTCAGGATCAAGGTCCGAACTTTGCAAACGAAAGGTTTGAAGACCAATCGATCTGACATGCCTGAGCCCACAATTCCAGTCAAGAGCAGAAAGGAGGGACTGCATTCGAAGTTTCGTACCATTCGGTGCGTGAGCCGGAGCAGGCAGTGCCCCCAGCTGGCAGGCTCTCAGCCGTGTCCTCTGCGAGACACTGCTGCCGGCCCTGTCCGCTTTCACGCTCATGGGATGTGCCACAGATTCCGGAGAAACAACACTGCCGTGACAGTCGTCGACAGCAGCCTGGTCGGAACTGTGCTGTTCATGGGCTGTTCCGATTTCGCTCGGACACCCCGGTGACACCAAAGCTTCTCAGGCAGGGTCTAAGGAACGAAGTCCTCGAGAGAGATAACCACTCCAGGTTCGGACACAGCTCGCAAATGGCGGCGACGTCAGCCCACTCGCAGATCAGGCTTTTGTCCTTGGTGGCTTCGCCCGGGATGTGGGGGTTTCAGTTGCAAGTGAGGGACTCGCCAGCCAGAGACTCTTCAGGTTGGGCAAGCTCCTGAACACGGTCTTTGCCGGTTGTGGTTGACGACAGGTTGTCGCAGCCGGTCCAGTCACCCGACCAGATCTCGTCAGGGTAGCGTGAAGCCAGGGCACTCTCAGCCAAGGACATCCTGTCCGCAGAGCACACGCAGCATGCAGTAAGAACTGGTTGCTGGGGCTCCGGCTCGACAAATCCCTCGAGGCGCTGCTGACGCTGCTCGATATCATAGCGACCAACAAACCTGCTACCGCAACACAAAGCAAATGAAGCACAACTTAGGGCTTAGAACTGACAATGCCATAGGCCTGCTGGCTATATCAATCTACAAGCCACAAGCGAGGCAGGCCGACTCCACCGACATGGACTTCTCCCTGCCCTCATGGAAACGCCATTTGATGCACACAATCTTGACAAGAGCATCGTCACAAGCCTTGGAGTCCATGTAGTCCATGGCATCCAGCGTCTCTTGTCGTGTGCTCTTCTTGGCTGCCTAGCTGCGTGAAAAGAACTTTGCAAGGAGATACTTGCACGATCGCCCTATTGCTGTTAGCTTTGTGCCTCGGGCAACGCCGCTGCAAAGTACTTCTCTGCAATGGCTCGCCTGGCTCGCAATCCACTAAGCGGCTTCAGAGAAAGGCAAGCGACGCAACCAGGAGAGCGACTGAATAGGCATACCGAGTTCAAGCTTCTCCACCTTGAGGCAAGCCCCACGAAAGAAAAAATGTGCAGCTCAAGATCTTGGGAAGCAGAGGAGTTCCGCCCCTGCCTTTGCAAAGCTGCCGTGACCATCCCTGCCGACCAAAACCACATCGTCTCAACCCTTCCCCTCACGACTGACATCAAATCCGAGGCCGGCCACCGACAAGTGAAAAGCGTCTTGCCCTGGTAGGTGCCACTGTGCTTGCCCAGTCCTTCCTGTACTCCAAGATTGCACCCCCTCGGCGCAAGCTACGAGCTACAGGCACTCAGCAACGGAGGCTCATTTTCTTCCCGTTGATGATTTTGCAGGGACCGGGTGTCCGAGCCTACATCTTCAGATGCTCTTGTGGCATTCCAAACGCAAAGCTTCTAAACTTTGAATCATATCAAATATAGGCAGGACCGAGATCCTAGGATGTATTCTCCGATTTAGACTTAAACAGTATGTACATGACCGTCGAGCATGCTCAGGTACATCCTGACAAGCTAGCAAGCACCGAGTGACAACTTCGTCCGTCCCTCCCTTGCACCCGCTCCCTCCCTCCCTCCCTCCGTCCCTCCCTCCCTCACGGCCTGTGCGCAGCATAGCGCAGCCTTGGCGCCCAACAATAAACTAAAGCACTGCTGGTTTGATGCAGCAAAGTCGAGACAATACCGAGGCCTATGCGCAATGCCTTGTAAAGCAAAGGCCAGCGGCAGCCTGAATTCCGATGAGACCCAGCGCACGACACAGTCTGAGACAAGTGCAAGGACGAAATCCAACATGGCAAGCAGCGCATCTTGCTGCATTCGAAGCAGGCTGCTCCGGGTCACGGTCCACATTGAGAGGTCTTCAGTTGCCTTCTGGGGACTCGCCACCCCAGAGCGCTAACTGTATCGGCGACACTACAGGCTCAGGTTTCGGCAACAACTCGGTTTTTGCGAGACTCGCCGGTGAACCTGGGTCAAGCAGTCAGGCGGAAAACGCCATGTCAGCTCGGGAGCAACGTTGGTCGCCAAGGTGCAGGTTTAGCTCGCCGGTAAACTGCCCTCGCACGCTGCACTCCACGAAATTCGGACCGCTCTCTGTTCCAACTCGATCGCAGTAGGCATCCAGAACCTGTGTTCCGAGTAGTAGAGTACAGCTTCACTGGAAAATTTCACAATTTGAGAAACCTCTTCGTGTACCTGAGCAGGGCACACCGACATGTCCACTCACCAGCAGGAAGGCGAAATCCGAAGAGTCCCCAGGGTTCCACAGAACAGTCCCTTCTCCGGCACGCTGGAACCTCTTGCAAGCACCACGTCCAACACCATGCGACAACTGATACATCTGATTCAGCACAGATCTTCGCATGCAACGAACTGAGAACCCGACTCGAAGAAGCCTCGAAGCGCTCTGCTTGTCTCAGGTTGTAGGAGGCCGAGGGGCTCCAAGAGGCAACTGCAGACCTCGTCAAAGAAGACTTTGTCCGCCTCATAGTCCGTGGCGATTCATGCATCCGCTTTTACGCTTCTCCCAAGAGGCCGCCTCGGAGGCTTCGGCGGCCCATGGAGCAGCTCGCGCCGAGGGGCAAGTCCGCAGCAGGGAAGGCGGAGTCGGAGCAAGGGTCAGAACCTCCAAGGCCGAACTAGGAAAGCGCCGTGCCTTATAGGCGAGCTCAGGCTGAGGTCAAAGCAATCTCCTCCACTCTTTGAACTGCCGAATCCATGTCCTCAAGCAAAAGGTCTGCAAAAACAGATTGCGTGATGCTCTGGAGCCAAGGGACAGAAAAGAAGCTCGCAGCATGAAGTTGAGGGTACCTTTGCACCTTCAGCTGCATTCTACATGCAGAGAGCTTCCGAGAGCAGCCCGGCGGCCGCTCGGCCCCGCCTTGTGCATTGCTGCGTGCTGCAGGCCGCTGCAAAGCAGCTCGATGCCCTTGCCATGCAAACTTGTAGCCAAGGCGTTCAGCTGACCTGAGATGCAAAGCCCTTGGACTCTATCCACTTAATCAGCTTCATCCAGGTAGCTGTATGCCGACGAGTCAATAGAGACCACCTGTGCAAAGTCCAGAATCAAAGCCTTGCACTGGATGTCGTGCACCCTCTTGGGCAAGGAGTGGGTGTTACCGAAGAACAGCACGCCATGAAGGCGCAGCACCATGAAGCCACCCCTGTTGTCAAAGTCTTCGAGGATCCGGAGTTCCAACTGGCTTCTCAATTTCCGAGACCGCACCCCGCGGCCAGGATAAAAGGCGAAGCGAACGGGATCAGAGCGCGCTGCTTGTGCTGCGAAAGCGATGCAGGCACAAAGCAAGCCGATCAAGAGGCCGTAGATGAAACTGATGGTGCAAATGCACGCGATGGAGACGGCAATGATGTACTCCATCACATCTAGCGTGGGCCACGTCTCCACAAGGGCTTCCCAAACGAGCTCGACACCAAGGTGACTAAGCAGCACTCCTGCAAGGACCCGGGGCAGGAACGAAATCACTGTGCTGGCCAAGGGTATTATCATCAGGACAACCAGTGACACGATGAAGCCTGTTATCCGGGAGCCCCCACCACACTTGAAGTAGAGCAGGCTTGACGAGTAGACCATATAATTCTGAAGCGTGCCAAGGCATGCAGCAATCAAATTTGCGATGCCATGTGCGGCCAGTTCACGGTTGACATCCACCTCCCGCCCAGCGGCTTGAGCAAGAGCCGGTACATTTACAGGAACATGCAGGCAGCTGAAAATCACGATGCCCATGAGCAGGGGTAGTTGATATGGGAAAATGTCCCAGGCAACGAGTTCCGGTCTTAGCATTTGAAAATGGTAGGTAGTCAGCATTGGAAAATCGTTGAAAATCCAACCATCCTCCTGCGCCAGTTCACGCGAGTAGCCAGCCACGGTCAACGCCATCCAAGTGGCTGGGACCAAGCCTAAGAAGAAAAGTGGAAGCACGAAAGATTCCCAGTCCCGGCCCCGGGCGAGCCGAAGACAGTTCAAGAGCAAAAGCTCTAGCACCAGCAGGACAAGGATTTTGGGCCACTGCATTGCTTGATCCAGAAACACGGCTTTGCTCCATGCCCAGCTTATGCCAGTGCTGGCTTCCACGCCTGCTGCCATGATGTAAATACCCATTCCACCAATGCAGCCCATCAAGACTGGCTTTGGTAAAATCATGAAAACTCGCTCTAGCTCGAAATAGCCTAACAGTAGAAAGGCAACAGCTGTCGCGAGAGATGCAGTCGCATATAAAGCAAGCGTTGTGGGCAGAATCATGTCAGGTCTTTCTGCCAAGGACGCGGTCACCGACAGGGCCATTGAGTGCAGCATCGGTATATTTTCGACGATCATGCATCCAAGGCCTTCGGGCAAGTTCGACGAACAGGAAAAGACTGCTTGGGCAACGGCTGCAGACAGCAGCACCATGGAAACCCCCACACCGTGGAGTTCGTGCGCCATAGGGAAGACCAGGAAACCGTAGGGGAAATTATCCAGCACCGTAATGAGGACTGCGATCCCTGCTGCCAAGACTTGCTGCAGGCAGGACATCGACATCTTCAGTGCCGACCTGGAGCTTCGACTCGCCTCAGCTGCGCAAGGACAGACCCGTGGTTCTTCGCGTGCTAAAAAAACCGGCTGTGATTCCTGCACACTGTCTATGCCTGCCCTCACTCCGGCGAGGCATGAGAGTAAGCCTTGCCGCTGCATGCTGACCCCCCTTTTTACCGAAAACAACCGACCTTGCATCACCGTCACATTCGCGACCTTTTGCTTGCGGGCCCCAAATTCGGCCAGAAGCTAAAGGCACTAAACTGGCTCCAAGCTTCTGGGCTTCCGAGCTCAAGAAGGGGATCCGCGACGCCAGAATCCATGGCAAGCATGAACAACATAGGTAATATGCCACGCATACGTAGCAAACACATCATGAACCAGTGAAACACTGAAACTGCTGAGACTGATAAGGACTGTGGTGCTTCCCTGGGATTTGCTCACGATTGGCATGTCGAGGTAGCGGTCAAGGTTTTCCTTTGAATGACGATCACGTGCAAGTCATTCACACTACGCCAAAGAGCAGTCCCCGAGCAAGCGGGAGATGCCTCGTCGTACTCAACCCCCACGACTTCCACGGACTCCTTCTTGGCAAGCCGTTCTCAAGCTTCAAAACGTTCGGCAAACTGCGACTTCGAGTACTGAGATGTTTGCGGGCTTGTTTGCCTGGTCAGTGTAGCCAGCCTCTGCAACAGATTCAAGACTGCGTGAGAGCCCGCGGTGCGGCGGCGGTCTTCTGAGCTTGAATTTCATTTTGGCCTCCCCAGGTTTTGCAGGCGCCTCGCAAACTCACAGCTTTGTCGCCACGATTTCATCTCAGAGCTGAGTAGATCAAGATCAAGAAGATCAGGGATGGGCTTGAAGCACTCCTGGCCTTGAAGTTGCCGAAAGTTGTAAGTCGTACCACAAGCTGAAAGCAAGCTTCCAAGGATCCACGCCCCCATCGGACGGTGACCAGGTTGGTGCCTATGCGAGCACGCAGTCCGACCTGGGCACGGTTTCAGCCCTTCTCTGCACAGCATCGCAGCATGAGTCGGGTTTTATATGGCATGCCGAGGCCTGGACCCAGGAGGGAGAACCTCGCATACAAACAGGCCACAATGCTTCGACACGACACAATGCATCGACACGGGCTAACATCATGCAGTGTCAAGGATACGCCTTGCCCACAAGTTATTGCTGCAGTAAGTCATGCCAAGTGCTGCAAAGGTTGCTGTCGTCCGATGCTGCAGCCATTCCAAGCCCAGGCGGAGTCTCTGAAGCTCTGAAATGGTGGTTTCTGTCCAACTTGCCCGAGTTCGCTTGAGTTCGCACTTCTCGCCAGCTTGATCCAACTGCTCATGGCAAACCGACAGAGCACATGGCTGATTCTGCAAGAAACTTCCGTGTTGTTTGCCCATGATACCAACCCCAGCTTGCCCAGGAAGGACGCACCTGTGAGTTTCAAACATCGCAACTCGCCACTTTTCGATGAAACCGCGGTGTCTGGAACTTCTGTCCACCCACCACGGACCTAACCTAGGGCACTGGGGAAGCACCACAGCTTCACCGACCATCACCGACCACTCCTGGACCACTGGCCTTGATGCTCAGTGTTGACAAAACATGACTGGGAGCTGCCACAGTGATGCTGATGCGCTCCCTGAGTTCAATGTCCAACGAGAGTTCAACTTGCAGCGAGGCATACCCTCTTTGAGGGCATGCATGCTGCATGGAGATAATAACGAAGACCTGCTTGCATACCACGAAGAACAACTGGTTGGTGCACAGCTTGTGCAACCGGGCTACGTTTTGTCTTTTGCCCTTTCGCGATTGCGAATCCACTCGTCGATCTGGCTACGTCTCGCATCAGGCGCAGGCAAACCCAGAGAACTCATGAACCGCACGCTGCGGATCTTACCTTACACAGCAACACCGAACAGCTGTGCGGACACATCCTTCGGAACACGTCGCTTGCTTGCCACGCGAAGCACAGCCCTGAGCCATGCACCGTGGTCTGGGCGCTGTTCAGGGTCCAGCTTCGTCAGCAGCAGAACGAAATCCGAAGCAGCCTCCGACGGTGCACTCTGCACGTTGTACCTCACCAGAACATAGCTTTCAAGGCCCGGCCCTGCGAGACACAGACTGTAAGCTTTGCAAACGGGATCCTGCCTGGAGGGGTGTTTAACCTGAACTGCAACATCACAGCGGTCGGGCCAACAAGTTGCACCGTTCGCCTAGTGAACACAACACAAGTTCCTGCAAGGAGCATGCTTCTCCAACAAGCGGTGGTTGTTGGCCAAGTTGGCGAAGTTCTGGGAAGAAAACGCATAGCATGGGGCTGACCAATCCCCGCCAGAATCCCGAACGCCACCGGTGAGGACATTCCAACAAACGACTCCGAAGGAATAGATGTCGGCCTTGAAGTCCTCAGCTTTGCAAAACCGGGCCTACGACCGAAAACTCACTCATACTTTGTTGGCTTGTGCCTAGAGCTCGTGTTGCTTCTGCATTTCTCCAAAGCGTGCAGCACGGATGTTCCTCTACCTGCTCCTTTCAAGTCGTAGTTGCTCAGGTTCCAAGACAATAGCAAAATCGTCGTAGTTTAAGTCAGGCATCGTACGGCTTTTGGAGCACTACCTCGGGCGCGACGTAAGCGGGACTTCCTGGAGGACAGTTCTGCAGTGTGAAGGCGCCAGTGGAAACCAAGCCTCGTCCAGAGTGCACAGTGCAAGGTTCCCCCAAGAAATATCTTTACCCAGCAACTCATCGGTGCATGCGCGCACACGTATTGACAATTGCTTACATTACCTGAAAATTTGAGACGGGTGTGCATGCTCGGCTGAAGGGTGCCATATTCTGGACCGATATTATATGGGTTGCTTGTAATTTGTAAACCGACTTAGCCTAGTAATACCCAAATCTTGAGAAAATATTTCGAGAGGTCCACTCCGAAAGCTCTCCCTTCGGGCTCTACCATTCCAGGCACTCGCATGGACCGAGCACCACCACCCTGTCCCCAACCTGACACCCGTATTTCGGTTCAGAAATGTGTCGCAAACATGTTTTTGTGAAGATGGCTTGCGCATGTCGGGCTCGCCCAGCTGACATCATAAGAGACTCGCACAGTCCTCTAGCCTACGACGAATAGAGGTTTTAAGGGTTGGGGATGGTTAAGCCTTGGGGTGCGAGATTCTTTCAGGTGATCATGTTCGGAAAGTTTGCAGGTCCTGCGATGGATGGAGATTTCGTCACCACACAGGATCCCAAACAATTGGCCAAGCGCAAGACGACCCTTGGTCCTAATCAAAACAAGACGGGTCTCTGCTGTTTGATCGCAGTTTGTCCGGTAATGTGGCGTTGAGGCATTTAGGGCAAGAAGCAAGTGGTTAGGCTGAAATATTTAGGCCCCGCGCCCGGCATGGGTAAGTTTGGTAATTGACGAGTCATCGGGCAGTTGTTTGGGTTTCCGGGTCGTGTGTCGGATGGCACGCATGCAGCTTCGCTGTGAGACATGGCCAGGCTATATAGCCATGAAGAAGGCCTTCATGGACCACCCCCACAGTGTCGGAAGCGAAGCAGAGCGACGCTGTGGAGTTGCTGCCCGCAAAGATATGGCAACCGCCAAGGACATCTTAAATAATCCCCGACTGTCTCTCCCTCTCTCTCACACGGACTCAGTCACCTTCAGCCGCGACGCACGGATTTCCTAGGACTGCAGGATTGAAAGAAAGAAACCGGCTTTTCGGGGCAGAACCTGAATAGAGTCATACCCCAATGAAGCTGGGAAGTAGACCAAAATCATCATTTGTAGACAGTCACAGGGAACAGGCCCGCGTCCGCCAACTATTGTAGCTCCTACGGTGTGAGATACGAGGTACCAGCATATATGATGGTGCCAGATTTGCTCCATCCACAGCTGCTACATGAGCATCCTATAGATCCGTGCATACAAGAGGGATGACGTAGGGTTCCTACTAGTAGCATATTTCGGGAATATGGAAATCCGTAAAGATGTGAACCTTCAAGTTCATTCATCCACGAGTTATTTCAGAAGTGGTGTGGAGAAGACATGTTAGGAATGTGAAGGCCCCTAGATTGGGTTTGAATTCATTTCTTAACCCTAAGTTCCAAAGACTACAGCCTTCTTGAACCCAGACTCTGCTGATCAGCTGGGCAGCCTAAACCCTAAACCCAAATCCGAACCAAACCCCAAACATGGTCCTTTAACTTAGAAGACATACTTGCAGTACACTATGCCCCAAGACGCGATGCTCTTCAGATCGTGTACGCCCTCATTTCATCTTATTTTTGCTCCATGTAGTTTGGTTCTCCATCACTGACTGAATCATTTTAGTATCTTTCACCGGTAAGACACTCATAAAACATGCTCTCAGGATGTGGAAGGGTTAAGCGATTCAGGCGGGTTGACCCGCGAACTAGCTGCTTCGGTGACAACGACAAGGACCGCGACCACGACAACAACCACGACCACGAACGCGACCACGGCCACAACAACAACCACGACCACCACCAAGGCAGCAGACACGACCACGAACACAACTACGGCCACGGCAACAGCCACGACCACGGCCGCGGCAATGACCACGACGACAGCAAGAGCAGCGGGGCAAGCAGCCGTTGAAGCGCCTATCCGCCCCATGCCGAAGTCTGTCAGCTTCGCCCGGCCATCGTCAGAGAAAACCACATTGCGAGGCTTGAGGTCGCGCTGCAAAGTGCCCAACACCATGTGCAGGTGCTCCTGGGCAGTTCTTGTCTAAACCGTGCGCCCAAAAGTATGCACTGCTTTGCTCGGCCAATTTGCTATCCAAGTCACTAGGCCAAGAAATATTTGGCCCAACCATGTGACTGCTTGGTCTGGAAGTCGGTAACCATGATCAGTGTGAGCCTCGTTCACCTTGTCCTGCAAATCTCCTCCGGCACAAAACTCCATCACCAATGAAGAGAAGCACGAGCCAGTCTCGATGTAGTGGTTCCCAAAGATTTGTACAATGCACGGATGCGGATTCATCAAAACATGATTCGTTACTTCACGCTCTCGCGCGATAGTTGGCTGCCGCGAGGTGTTGCTCCGCTTCACAGCATACCACTGTCGGGATCTTAAGTCCATTGCTCGCCACACGGTACCAAACATACCCTTGCCGAGTACAGCTTCGCGAGGCACAAAGTCTCGACGAACCATAGGTGGAGAGTTGAGCCAATCCGCAACTGTGTCTCCGCGAGAGTCGATTGGCACAAGGTGGTCCATTCCTTATTGAAGCTTGTTCCGCGCAAAAGGACTGCTACGTTCTACACACGGAGCACGCCAGAAGCACGCTTAGCAAACTCCAACGAGTCGATCTGTCAGATATGGCCCAGGCTTTTTCCCAAGAAGCTGCACCCGTTGGGACCAGCACTCGAGGAGGCCATGTGAGGCTTAAGGGACAAATGGGAGGACAACGAAATGAAAGGCCTGTAAAGAACAGAAGTAGTTGAGTGCGAAGGGGGCTCAAATCAACCCAAGAGTCCTGGGTAGCGTTCCCCTTGTTTCAGGAACTCCTTGATCATGTAGTTGTTCCTTGTCAAGAGATCATGCACAGAATGGTAGCAGCTAGCATTACATGCAGATCCGACTCGGGCAGTCGCCGGGGGCAATGTTTCAAACAACAACAAACTGGATGGCATGCCGATAGTTGACTTGATTGTGCCGGAGACGGAGAGATGTGATGCATACACTACGGCACATGCGCCACTGGTGCACTAGTACCCTTAGCAGTTCGCCAAGTTGCATCGATGCAAGCTTTTGGCCGCCGGCTTTTTGTGCACACAAAGAGAAAGTCCCGCACAGCCACTCCTCCGTGAGTGCTGCCACGTTGGCAGAATTGTGCGTGCACCTGCCGCGTTGGCAAACAGCGACTGTGCGATAAACACTTGTATAACGAAACGAGATACAGCACGAGTAGCTCTGGCAACAAACGAAATAGCACATGTCACAGCAGCACTTTCACCAAGAAACTCTGCAATGAAGTCTTGGATGCTTCGTGAGAGCGGTGCAAAGCGTTGCATGACCTCACGGTCACTTTCATCGTCGGACAGCATGCTCACCTCGGACCACAAAGCATGGGTTGATCATCAGGGTAGGAAAACAAGATACAAAGCAGTGGGGCTTGGCACATGTGATGCGTCAACCCTATCTTGCAAAGACTGAGCGTGTTCTTCAGAAAACGAAGCACTGATCGAGCTGCATGATTCAATGGTACACGAAGTCACAAAGAAAGACGTGCATCAGAGGTCCAGCACACCCACTTTCTTTATGCATGGCAAGTCACTTGATTGCAGAGCGAGACCAGAAAGCTTTGCATTGTGCTGGTGACTTTTTCGGTCGGTAGATGCAAAGCTTTTGGAACTGCTCGCTGCAATATCTCCAGGCCGTCTTCTCCCTGTAGAAGTTGGGCCAATGCTTGTGCAAACTTAGCCAACGAGTGACGTCGCGGATACGCTAGTACGCTTTGCAAGTTCGGTAAATCATTCACCGAACAGTTGAAGCTGCAACGGACTGTGATCATGCCACAACCATTGGCGAGAGAAATCGTATGCTCTCTGGAAGTGCCCGCCAGTTCCGTCGTGCTGATCGGCAAACGTGCGACACTCACTAAGGCATCCTGACAAATACGACGCACTCGGTAAACTTTGATTGTCCTTGGTCGGCCAAATTTTCCAACAACCTCTATAAAAACCATAGATGCGGTGTTCGTTTCGAAGCCACATATTTTATTTCTTTTCACCGAGGATCATCTCCGGAATTCGCCTGTCAAGCAAAGTGGAGGCCAATGACATGGACGCCAAGGAGCTGGCCCGGGGACCCAAACCAGGATCATAGGTGACAATGTCCTCAAGAGTAAAAGGAATGGGAGCGTGGTTGAAGTTGACATCGCCATGGGTCGGAACATGCACGATCTCGGTCTGTCCCTGCCCCCTGCCGACTGAAACTGTCACATACAATCGCCAGGTATGCGGATGACCGAGCAACCACCGGCACACCTTGAGAATGCTGTCTCCATTCAAGGAAGTAGGAGTTTGCAGCTTGCTTCCTGTGAGAATCCTCACCCACAGCAAGCTACTGGGTGACGGCGCTGTCGCACCCGGAGCAGCACATTCTGCAGAGTCCGCAGAAGCGGAATGCCCCATCGGAATCCGAACTCATTCCATGGCTGGGCACACCCTGCCGAACAAAAGCCTCTAGACTCACAACCAGTGTAATTACCTCAATTAGCGTGCTGTCAAACTTGGATGACCGCAGCAATGATTCGAACTTCCATTGTTTTCAAGGTGCACATTTATGCACAAAACCCACATGTTGCCTAGCTGACCCTGAATGACCATGTCTAGCACGCAGACGCATAGTACAGCATGTTCCTGGCATCCGATCCAAGCTCATCCGAGCACGAGCCAGAATTTTCCAGAAGACCACGGGCATAGATCGATTATGGCTGCGCCCGCTCCGGTTGGAGTTGGTTTACAAGCCCAGCATTCGCCTACACTACAAGCATATTATCTTGTTGAGACTCCTTTATACACTGCCCATCGTCCCTGCCTGTTCTTCGAGCATCGGCAGGGCGGCCCACTCGCCCCCAGCATGTTCAATCCCCGTGCTCCGATGACCACGAAGGAGACAAGGTTTGCAACTTCACGAGCGGATGGCAGCAAGATACAAAACAACGTTTTGAACAAAAACATCCGCCTGCTCCGATCGGGCTCGAAGATAGATGCCCCATTCTCGTGCAAGAGTGTCTGAGTATTCTGAGGCCTTGGGAAACACTTGAAGAACCATGGGTCGCGCGCCTTTGGCAGATGCAGCTTAAGCCTGGTCGCCCGCTTCCCGAGCGATCTGGTCCAGCGGCGGCACCTTGCGCTCGATCTCGTCGCGGCATGCTGTGATGTAATGCCTTTATAACGGCGGCGTGCTCTGCTGTGATGCACCGCCAGTCGACGAGGCCGTGCTCTGTGCTCCTCGTTTCGGAGTCTGAGGTCGGAGGCCACTGGAACAGCCCGCCATCCCGCACACCCCTCTTTTTTAAAATGAGGTAACAGCGCCTAGTACATGACCGCCGTTTGGCGGCACTACAGAAACCCAGAACGCGGCAAAACCCAGGGACAATGCATTCCTGATTGAGAACTGCTGCATGTCAAAGGCCGACAGTGTGTAACAGTGTCCCTTTCCAAGAAATAATGATGCTCCCGCCACAGTACACAGCATGTTGTGGCTCCCGGCGTTTCTGGTCAGCTGCACTTGTCGGCAGCTTCGCACAGATTTGCCAAAGCCATGTGGGGATCTGTATGCATGCGTCGGAACTGAAACTGCTTAACATACCTCCACATGCAATCGGCATTTTTTTTGTTTGGGATCTGCTTGGGGATGCTTGTGCCTTACGATGCATCCATAATGTGTCAGGACGCATCCATCAGCATCAGCATCCTAATCATGATCATCATCAACATCCTCATCATGATCACCTGCTTGCGCAATCATCCTAAGAAGTGCGTCCAGAATTTCGATGTTTTGAGACAAACGAATGTTATTAAACCATATTAAACCCCCCTCCCCCCAAACCTCTGCGTTTCTGATGCAGACCGGGCGTGGTCACTTAAAATACACCACAACGGCACGGCGTCACCTCTCGGTGACCTATGCTCGTGACACCGAGCCAGTGCCCTTTAGCCGAATTCCGGCTCCGTGCTAGTCCACCCGTCTCCAAGCCTGCGCCTCCCACTGCCCTTGCGTGCCAGCCGTTGATAGCTCGCAGGGCGAAGATCGCGGAGCACCCGTGGGTGCGTGTGGCTCGGGAGGCCGTGGGTCCGGATGGGCAAGTGGTGTGGCTTGCACACACAACAGCACCTAACGTCCGCTCTGTGATGACCGGCGCCGCCTAGGCCTCGGTGTTTACGGAGCGACGCCTCTCGGTGGGGCCGTGTGCTGCGACGCGACACTTGTGTCGCCACTGAAACGCCCCGGTCTCCCGCATCCCTGTGCTACTGCACACGACGGAGCAGCCTTGCGGGTCACCGAGCGCCGAAAGAGAGCCGCCTACCCGGAAGTGAACGGGGGCCCGCAACAACTCGTGGTGCTCGGGTAGAGTGCCGGTGCGCGCTGCTCCGAGTCCGTGCCCACCAGACGTGCGAAGCGCCACTTCGTCGAACCCCTGGCTGCAAATGGGCCCGACTGTGAATCCAAGGGTGCGAGCTCGGCAGGGGCCACACTGCGGCGATGATCAGCGATAGCAAAGTCATCAAGGACCCGAGAGGCAGGGCGCTGCCAGCCACGCAAGGCGACCTCGGGTTCAGTATCATCGGTCGGCTGCACAGGGGCATGCTGGGGGCAAGTCAGGCCAAAAGGGGGGCGTGGAAGCCGGCCGCGACTAGCACGTCAGTGGCTTCGGGTATCGAAGCCCTGTTCCAAACCTTGCAGGAAGGGTGCCTTCCGAACGGACCGAACAGTGAAGGCATCAGCCCACGACGACCAAAAGCAGCTGGCGCGTTGCAGCGCGGCACTACGCAGGCAAAGGCCTGCATGACGCAAGGCAAGCTGAGCAACACGGGAGGCAGCAGGTGGACCCGAGGAACGCTCCCGGACAAAGCAATGCATTTATGGTGTCGAGCACAGCCGCATCATGTGCAACCGCAAACTCACGCCGGGCGCAAGCGTACGCAACGCAAACTCGGCTCGTGGGGCGGCTGGCACGCGACCGTCAGACTGGATATCTTGCAGGCCGTCAGGCGACGCCAGCCTCATTCCAAAGGGCCGTTTTAACAACATTGAAACGCAGCCGTGTGTGGTCTGCCACGCGTGACTCGAAGCGCCGAACCAAGTGCAGCGCTCGCTGAGGGGGTCCCTTTGTTCGACACATTCGGCTTGACGGATGCTTCGGGAAACTCGGCCCTGTGGCCACACGAACGAACGAAGAAGGGCGATGTAACCACAACCTTGCAAACGGCAATAGGGCGGCTGCCTCGGGCAATCGGCGGAGCTTGTGTAGGATCGCCTGGCGGTTGATGCTATCAGAAGCAGCAGAAGCATCGAGGGACACAACGGTTAGGGTCGGGTCCCGGGCACACCTGGCTTGCACATTATTTTGGCTCCAGCTTCTTTTTTTTTGTCGCACCTTTCTGCGCCTGCCAGAAGGCACCGTCCTCAGCCGGCTAAAAGCGGCGCTCAAGCTGCGTTCACGCTCGGAACGGCAGCATGCTGGGCCCCGCAGCGTCAGCGAGGTCCAACACTAGCTCGAAG